>JAQGBT010000047.1:0-113039 GCA_034698585.1 Disparrhopalites patrizii
TCCTCCTAGCCCGAGCAAGCACGACTCACACTTAATTGAGAAATGGTCCAATCACTTAAATTTAATGATAATAATAACTATGACACCATAGTAACGAGAGCAAATGAGGCATTTGCTAACAATATGTAGTACATATGTATACATCAAAGCATTATGGGGTTAAGAAGGGGCTCTTCGAGAGTAATAAGGATAAATCCTACAATCCAATTTCAATCATTTAAATTCTGTCCCCTTCTTTTTGTTTTTATCCTAATTTTGCTCGTGTAAACATATTTTACACAGTTTTATTAGAAATTATCGTTTATTTTGGCTGCGTCACGAATCTGTAAAAAAAAAAAGACTTGGTTTGGTTTCAGGGTGTGTTTTTCAGTTGATATAAAGTAAGTTAAAATTACGAGAGGAAAAGTCTTCTCCGTCACAATAACAAAGAAAGTTAGGTTAAAGTTTTAGGAAAGTTCTATATGTACGTACAACCGTTTTTTACATTAAATTCTTGCACGCAATTAGTTTTTCTTCACAGGGGGTGTTGCTTTCGGAAAGAAAAGGTACTTTTTCTCGGTTCATCTCATGGTTTTAATTCCCATAACCAAAACCGAAAGCAAATAGTTTCCTTTCATGTACATATTATTATTTTATTATGTATTATCACATGCAAAAATGTATAAATTTAAAAAAAAAAAACATTTCTAAGGAAAGTTTCTCTACCTGCCATTTTGGGAGACATGGAAAGAGAGAGAGAGAGAGCCATTTTTTGATTGAACTCAATAATTTCCCATAGCAAAAAGTATACCTTTGTGTAAAAATGACAGCCTGAAGCACCATTTTCCCAATGGCGTCACAAAAACCTTTTCATATTACAACAGAGCATTAGCTTAAAAGAAGATATTATGCAGGTTTTTGCACTGGAATCACCGGAAGCAGTACTAATTACTGTCCTTAGCAAATGACTAAGAACTTGATCAAATAATTTCCATTTGTTTAATTGCTTCGTCTTCTTGTCACGAATAGGTTACTTTGTGTGTGAAGTCAAAAAATAAATATATGCATTTAGCACCGGAGGGAAGAGATTTTCTGATTTTCATGCTCTCCTCTGTCATCAAATTTGGTCTTAATTACCACGGTATTGCGGCATGTGGAAATTAAGATATCAAAAATCTCCCTTTAATATAAAGTGGATTTCTATAAACGTTGAAAATCATACTTTAATGACATTTTAGTACAAGCATTTTCAACAGGAACGGTACATATTTTGTATTTTGTAATAACTATGAATCAAAATATTTAGTATATAGTACTTATTTACCATTTAAACGCTCAAGAAGCACAATGAGCAGAGGCGACTGCCCTACATGGGGGTGAGGTGCAGAATGACAGAAAGTGCATAGAACCTCCGAAAAATTTCCACAACGGCTCTTTTCATGTTTTAAATAGAAAGTTTTATGATTATTAAAACAAGGAAAGTAATATTACACTAAAGTATACTGAATAGTATTTACATAGGTACTCATAGAAAAAGAATC
Source organism: Disparrhopalites patrizii (assembly GCA_034698585.1). Lineage (NCBI taxonomy): Eukaryota > Metazoa > Arthropoda > Collembola > Symphypleona > Sminthuridae > Disparrhopalites > Disparrhopalites patrizii. The sequence continues at coordinate 1,521 of JAQGBT010000047.1, forward strand.
GAAGCAAAGCTCTATGTTTGGCGAGCAGTTTGATCACGGCAAGGGGTAAAACGAAGTTGATGAACTGTTTTTTTTATTTCCTTCGTCTCTCTCTCTCTCTCTCTCTCTTCTCCTCGACAACATCCTGGTTCTTGTCAAAAGCTTTAAGGGTTATATATTTACATAGCAAGTAATTGCCAAAGCTCTTGACGTTGTCGTACTCAGTGAGCCACAACCGGCAATTTTTTTTTACTGCGAATTTTTTTTTAAAACCAACTGCGTATTTGGCAGGTACTTGCACCTACATAAATTCTATACAGGGACGTAAGCACGTGAAAAATTTTTTGTCGAGCAATGTCCATGATTTAAAAAAAAGTAACTAATAATTGATTTTTCTATACCAAAAATTAAATTTCCTACCTAAATTAGGCATGAAGCGGTGATTAAAGAGGAAAGTTTGTTACTGTCGGTCTTGTGTAAACATCATTTTGAGCAATTAAATACACGGAGGATGTATGTATTTATGTAAAGATAGTGGATTCCGCAGATTCCATTCTGGTGCTCCTTTCTCAGAAGCCTTCAATAATAGCATGATTAACGCATTGTGATGAAAATGATAAGGACTGGAATAAAAAAAATCGTTTGGTTTACCACTGATTTCCCTGTAATAATTATCACTGCACACATTGGATGTAATTACATTGCCACACTGATGCATCACTACTGTTTTTTTATTATCTTAATTGAATCTCAGGTATACAGAATCTGACACTATGATTGTTGCTAGTAAAAAGAAAATAGTGTAAAGGCCAGCTCCAGACTCACCATCAGTAATGACAACAACAAAACAAGAAATGGACCCTCTTTTTAATTGCAAGGGTCGAAATATTAATCCAGTGTCCATTGCACATTTCCCCTTAATGAACTAAATAATGTATATAGAGCTACTAAAATATACTTTTTACACGTGTGCACATCTCTTTGTTAATTTTTTTGCAAATGTTTAATTATAGTTCTCGGTGACCAGTCCAAATCTTTGTAAGAGCCCAAGCTGTTGTGTGAGGAGACTCTGCATCTTCACTTGAGAATCTACGTGTAAATGAGTAAATGGGAAGCCTATGAATTATTCATTCAATTAGATAAAGAGAACATTTACTTGGAGTGAAAAAAACACAGTAGGAATATTGTGCTTTGAAAGAAAAAAAAGTGGTATTTAAGAGTCAAAGAAATATTTGGAATACTTTTAAGGTGCAATCTGCGGGCAAACACAAATTGTAATTTGATGGTTTATTATACTCCTTGTAATTAAGCGTGTTGGAAATATCCATCATTCTTCCTTTCTGCTTTTACCCACACAAGTACAATTCTGGTAGCAGAAGAGGTATACTCATTGTAATAAATGCTGGTACATATTATGTAGGTACAAGTAATTATTGCTATATGAATGGATAATGTTTACTAACTGAACACTGAAGTCATTCTTCTTTTACCTCTATTCTTTCGTTCCATTTGTTCTTATTTACGGAGTAGTATAGTAGTAGATGTCATTTATTTTTTTGCGGGGTTTATTTTTTGTTCTACCTTGAGTGATACATCACTTATGAATGCACCTGTAATTATTTTTGTGGAGGGTAATAATACATTTAAAGTATAAACTACTGGTAGTATGTGCTCATCATCCTTTAAGATAATGTATACTAAAATAATTATTCATCTCTATCCTCCTCGCCTCCCTCTGTCCGCATCCATTACGGAGGAGGGTGCTTATTTGTGGGTGAAAACAAAAACTCTTTTGTTTTCTTTTGAGGCTACACACAAAAACCTCCTTTATTACTGATGAAGTGATACTGACTCTCTGTTTCTACGTATGTATATACACAGAGCTTTTTATTGGATGACTTCGCTTTTCGTTGTATATTTGGGGTGGAGGGATTCTCTGTATCATCGTCATAAAAGTTGTCAGTGAGTCAGTGTGTAATGAAGGAGAAAAAAGAGGATGGTTGTACTTACAAGAAAGTGTATATAAATATAATAGAAGATGGAAATAATAATTTAATACCTTTAGTCTCGTAATTGTATATCCCATCAACTCTCACTACCACCATGCATGTGCACAAATGGTGGTAAACGTTTACAAAAGATGCCGTTTAAACAAATCTAACACACAAATAGATATTCGGCTTCGTGGTCGGTGGCTCTTTTTTTTATTTTTTTGTTACCACCGTGCACGTAATTACATATGTGCAATTTTTTTTTTGTAGCTATTGTGTGTGGTGGTAAATCTGTAAGAAGCACATCCAAACAGTTGCAATTATGAAGGAGGAAGCCGAAGAAAATGGTTGGGAAGAATATATATGTATGCATTTTTGGTGTAATCATACATCTGTAGCTGGTTACTGTACAACCTTCTACAAGTAATCCTACAAATGGTACCGCTATATTCGTCTGACTCTATATATTATACCACAAAAAAAGGGGGGGACTATGCATTGAATGCAGAAAGTGTAATAATAGTAATCGACATGTCCATAGTTCCGTTATCTTGTTCGATCACACTTGAAAGAAAAAACTTTCTCTTATCACAAAAATGTACACAACATGTTCTTCTGTCAAAAGGGTTGACGACGACTAGTGTGGTTGGAGAGAGAGAGAGAGAGAGAGAAAGAGAGAGAGAGAGAGAGAGAGAGAGAGAGAGAGAGAGAAGAAAAAAAGCTCAACTATAACTCTCAAGACAATAATTAGACTTCCAAGTCTCAAAAAGAAGATTCTCTTTCTTTACAATACCATATGCTCCTCCTTTATAAAAATCGTGGGTTTTTTTTTTGTATGTAATCTTGAATATATATAGGTATATTGCATCTTCTCTATAACAATGTATATGTACTATACCTACACGGTGTAAATCTACAGGTTGAAGTGTATGTAACACTCCAAAAAATTTCACTCTCCACAGAGGCTAATGGGAAATCGTGTTGTTCCTTGCTTCCTTCCCTCTTGCAAAAATTATGGTTGTATATTTCTAAGGATCTCCCCGTAATTTCTTATTTACTTTTTATGAATGAAGGGCATCCATGGGATGACAAGTGAAAGAGGAGGAAGGGACGGAGTTAGATTGGAAGATAATCTCAATGATCCTTCATGTATAAGATTATTTTTTTTTCATTCTTTATATGTACGGAGAATCATATTGCTTTGCATCCTTTTAAAGTAGATACATATAGTTATATTTGTATATGCACGCTTGTATGTATATGTATATACTCGTGAAAGAAGAATCATCAGATGGATGTGTATCCATATAGATTCACCAATTAATGTAAGGACGCATTCGTCTCTCCATTCTCTGATTTTACTTGGGCAATAAAGATAATTTTAGTCATTGGAAAATACCTTGAGTTCCCTTACAACGTGCATTTAAACGTTTGTTTGAACGTGCATTGAGGAAATTATTAGGCCATAATATAGGTATGATTGGTGTATAAAGTGTATACATATACGTATATGAAAAGGATCTTCTATTTTTGCAGTTTAAGTCTGTCTCTACAGGGGGAATACCCACCATGAAGTTGTATTTTTGTTTTTAATTTTAATTCTTCCACCTGTAATACTACAATCCATACATAGCTTGTTTTATTCCCAACTTGTCCGGTGTCAATGATTAGATTTTGTTGTGAACAATGCCTCGGCAGTGACACATGATTATACGGTAGGGGAAAATCATCATTTTGGTATGCAAACATCGTGTTTCAAAATGTATAAAATAAAATGTTGTGTAAAAATAGCAAGAGGCTCTACGTGAATTAAGTATTTACGATTTACCATCTTAGGAAATGTAATAATAATAATAATCGTTGTTCCTATTGTACCTTTCTCAGTAGCTGTGCAGAGTTAGATGTAAGTTTTACTGTGTGAAAAGACACGTTCAAAAATATATCATGACTTGATAGGATTTTTGAAATTTTCTTTTATACAGGAACGTGACTGAAATTGTCAAAAATCACTTTTGCACACACAAACACCCATAAGCACCATGTCAGAATCGAAACTATAAGGGGAATGAGGAAGAGCTGATTGTACAGTGGACCATTTTTAGGCATTTACACACACATCAGCCTTTAAAAAAATTTAAATTTCACATTTGTTAATTCATATGGAAAAGTACGAATTAGGGATGCGTTTATTTTATTGGTGAGAAAATTCTACAATGGATTTGGTGTGTGTACTAGAATTACATTTCGGAAGAAAAATCCTCATTCGCACGCGGATGTAAAAAAAAAAAAAAGAAAGAAAAGAAAAGAAAAAGGGAAACATGTTTTTTCCGGCACGATCGAAAAATTGCTTACAAAACATTCAGAGTCAAAGAAATAAGAACAATTTTCTACACAAAACTCATGTACATATACATATGTATATGTTCTGATTCTTTACTGGGATTTCCCTTGTTAATGGGCAATCATTTAATGGCTATTAAATCGTGGTTCAGAGAAAATGTTGAACCTAATAATATGACGTACATACGTGAACTTTTTCCAATTTCGACATCATATTATTTTTAAACGTACTAAATATGAACATTAATTATGTGGTTGACTTTGGTATGAATTATATAGTGTATGTCGGGACAGATATATAATTAATTGTTGAATGAACTTTAAGTACGGCAAAATAATAAATACAAATAATAATGTTAACTTGTCTCCAAGGTTTGGTTCTGTGAATCCAAAACATGCTGGTTGGTGTTGGGTGAACATCGGTTAAACTTATTATAAATGTACATTATATGTGTATACATAAGGATATATATCTGCACATATGTATAGACTTACGTACATGTGCATCCCCGCCTACCTTGATAAAAACTGTGTACAGTAATAATAATAATATGCGGGAATGACAATGGCATGCAAATGGGACACCAATTATGATTTTAATTACCTGCTAACAAATTGGACATTAGTTTATGTATCTTGGATATCGCGTGTGCATTTAAAATATATGGACACAAATTGTATGCGCGAAGGAAGAAAAAAAACTAGCTGTGTGTCTTTTTTATTTGTCTTCAACTTTGTACTGTTGCTACGAGGCTAACGTCAAATTTTTTGATGACTTACTACTACTACTACTTCGGCTACTAACTACTATACCGGCTATTGCTAATAAATGCAGAATAAGTATAGTAACCATAATAGGTACCACTTTTACATATTTTAAAGCTGTTCACCCCATGGCGGTGATATTTCTACGAGGAACCCAATTGTATCACATATGTATACATATGTAATATTCAATTGTATTGTGTTAGAGAGAGAGAGAGAGAGAGAGATCCATTGCATGCAACGATTATACAATCCATAATTGTTCAAAAATTGTAATGCCCCATCCATTGTTGCGACGATGCACAAATTATTGACACTCCTCTTCTATGTACTGTATGTTTAAGTGAAGTAAAAAAAACAAAAAGTACAAATGACTTGGAAATTAGCAACATGTTTCTTGCATTATTAATGACCGTGCATAAATAACGTGGGGATATAGTGGCTTAATGTGTAGTCGTGTGATGGTTCTTTTGGACTCTCGTATTGCTCGGACTATTTGGTAAAATGCGCAAAGGGGGGAAAGAAATGAGCAAACACTCTCTAGTACACACACACACATGTGTCTGGGTGAACCAGTTATTTTTGACGTAATCGCACACTTTGATCGTTTTTGTTTTTTATTCTTTACAAACCTGTGAACATCAGGCAACGAGTTTATACACCAAAAAAAAAAAGTGGTTGAGGATGACATGTATTTTCTCTTGTCTTTCACTGGCCATGTACAGAGATTAAAAAGAAGTAGGGTCATAGTATAGGAGAAAGAAATAAAATAAATGGGTGTACAAACTCATTTACGGTCATTTATTTTGGTGTATTTCAACGTGAATTATTCATGCGTGGTGAAGATAAAAAAAATTCAAAAAGAATTTCAAATAGATGCATTTGTTTATTGCTTTGATGGCTCACCTCTGACTTTTATCGAGTATGTCATTCCTCTCTTGTTTTTTTTTTTTGAGCTCATTTCTTCGCATTTTGGATACGATTATGCATTAGGAGGTGTTAATATTAATGATGAAATAAATTTATATGAAAAAATAAATGATTTCCCTAATCTTTCTTAGGTGCTTGTCACAAGGTGCAATTCCTCTTGATGAAAAAAAATTGAAAAAAATAGAACATGTATTTTTTTGAAGGAAAAGACCTTTCGTTGTAGAGAGACCTTCGCCTGTATGAGTGTAAAGTATAGAAATGTCTATTTTATTGTGCATCTTGTCCTGTAGGTGCTAGAAAAAAAAAGAGAGAAGGTATAAGATGAAGATAATTTTTCGATCATGCCATCTTCACTCACCTTCTTCCCCTTTCTCTCTCCCTTAATTTCTCATCTTTATTAAATTCAGAGGTATTGGAGTAATTCCTTCACAATGTAATTTCTTTTGTGCAAGATTGGCGTGTCAGGAATATATTTTACCTGTGGTATCATCTATTTCTGTTTTGCACGCTTGCAATTTTTTTTAATTTCAGGAGGAATAATTCGAAAAGCTTGCGAAATTCTAATTATTATTATGACAATCTACTATAGTATCTACTTTGGAATAATTATAGGTATTGTATGTATGTATGTAGTGTTAATAATGGCTGTAATAATAATAATTGTTTTTTCTGGAAAGATGATAATATACTCATCCTCTTTTTTTTTGCCAGCATGGGGCAGAATTTTTCCCTTGTTGGTAACAAATATGGATATAAATAATAAATCTGGAGGGAAGTGCACGCAAGTTACATGTAATGTGAATGTATTTATTTATACAATCTGGAGTGTGATCATCTTCCTTCACGATAAGCTCTATACTTGCTCATTCTTAAATGTTGCATTTGCAGTAATAATAGGGGAACTAGCTTTTCTTTTTTTTTTGAGAATGCATACACAATATTTTTTAAGGGGAATCATTACTGTACAGTATGAATTTGATGTCGAAATTTGTCAATCACCGTAAATGAGAGAGCGTGGGTCAGGACAGTTATGAAATTTTTTGATATTTTTTTTCCTTCATATTATATTTACAAAAAAATTTTTTTTTAAGTATGGCTAAAAGCAAAATTAAAGCAATGTGTCAAGAGTTGCTTCTGCAATTCTGCACACACGATGTTTGTGTGGTAATGTTTTTTTAAATCAATTAAACTGTTTTTAACAAACAGGGATTATTCCAAATTGTATCGAATTTGAACTTTAGCCCTGCATTTTCCCTATCAGTTATATGAAAAACTTTTTATCATTGATTGTCACATTGACGAGTGGCCCAGGTGAGCTGCGGGGTATTGGCAGTGATTAGAGGCGATTCTTGCTACTCATGTTTGAGACATCTTCCTAGAATTTATTCAAAATGTGGATTGTGAATGTATTGCGTAATAAATTACAACAAGGACAATAACTGAAGTGGGGATCAAAAGCTGATAGAATTTATCCCAAATTACTAGCCAAAAGAAAGAGGGTCTATAGGAAATTAATTGCTAGAACGAGTCAGAATGTATTATATGATGGATAATTACTGCTCATTACTCATTAGTAAAATTAAACCCTTTGAGCTTGTCATCTCCCGTTTGAGTTTTTTACGAGTTTATTTATATATATTATGCTTCCACCTATATGGCAAAGAAGGAGGAGTGAACAATGATGAGAATGATGATGATTGCGGAATGTGAAAATCCACCTCGTGTGTAATTACTAACAGGAGAGAATCCATATGTATTTAATACAGGACTTGTGCATATATCAGCATATATGGAAGTACAAAATTTTGCCATATAACATGCATACAAGGATAATCTACTCCCTCGTTGCTGGACGCTGATGCTGATCATGAGAAGGGGTTGAGAGCATAATTTAAAAGGAACGAGTTGAATTCAAAATCAGTGTGGCGATGCGAAATTTATGATGGGAAGTGCTGTCAAAGAGCAAAAAAAAAACCGCAGGTGTTATTTACGGTGTCAATAATCGTAATAATTTATTAAGAAATGCAAGATTATGTCTCTCTCTCTCTCTTTACCCCTTTCCCATACCCGCTTCGTCCCTCTTTGTGAATATGAAATCAATAATAAAATTGCAATTTCCTACACGCGATAGTCAAATACGGTGTGGTTTAACACACATCTGCTAACACCAAAGGCCCTAAGATCATGCTGTTTTTTTTTTATTTGTGCGTAGCTCCATACAATCACTGTTCAATTTTTTTTCTCTTCACTACACTCTATGCATTAGTATACATAAAGTGATGAGTTGATTGTGTGTACTTTAAATCATTTGGTTATTATAACATGAGAGAGTTTTTGAATCTGTGTTGAGGAATGTTATTTTTTTCTTATGCCGTATCCCATATAAAATTGATGACTGTAGGGCTGACCTCCCGGTTATTTTTTTTGATGAGTTGCTGAAAGCTCCACTCCTTTATGGTGCTCATGGTGTTGTTATTATTATTTTCGGGGGCACTCACATTCACCCGTGTGTGATCTTAAGCCGCAGTTACATTTATGGTCTGTTATTGACTGTGAGACTTATCGATATTGATCTCATAAACAGTAACATCTTATGGAGCTAAAAAAAAAAAGAAAGTCTCTATTTTTGAAAAATGTTCTCTTTTCTTGTTACCTTTATTAATTTGTCAGAAAGGAAAGTTTTCCGTGTGGGTGGAATGGAAGGAACTACTTCCATTGCGCTCACTTGACGGCCCTTTGTTTGTATTATTTAAGTTCATTTTAATCAACTAGAATGTCTACCGTTACCTACTCGGTTCGTCGTCAATAGCAAATCTATACATGTATGTATGTATTTTCTCTATTTTCAATATACATACATAAGCATATTCATAAATGCCTCTCTATACATTTGCAAGGTCTCCTACGGCGGGGGGGGGGGGGAAGAATTTCTTGAATTTAAAAGACTTGGGAAATTGTAAGCAAATTGTCTATAATATAGTCGACACAATTCGCATTCACGTATACAAAAAGCTCTTTTGAAAGAAAGAAATGCACTGCAGATGCATTGTAATGTGAGACATGTACATACACAGAAGGGTATGTTAATCATGTGAATGCATGTCCTCAATGATGGTCATAAATGCGGGTTCACTGAAGACAACGACGTAAGTCCAATTATGTATTTACGGACGATTAATAACAATTTCATTATCATTATTGCTCTCGTATATACCTCCATGGACATTTTTTGGGAACAATTCATTAGTACATTTATACTGCAAGGGAACAATCAGTTTTTTTTTTGCCTTTGTATTGAATGAATAAAACAGTCCACACAGTCATATAGACTGTTCAAGGAGAAGAGAGAGAGAGAGAGAGAGAGAAAGAAGTGATCATGATGAAGATGAAGACGGGACCTTTTGCATAAAATATGCCAATCGTTACATTATTGCATAGAACGAGTGGTAAAAGAACCAAAAAAAATTTTTTTTTGGCAGGAATTAAGCATGCAAAAGGCAAGAGATAAGTTATAGCCTTCAAAGAAGAGCGTACACACATTATCATGAATTTAGTAGTGTGTATATTGTACTGAAATATTCTCTTTGATTTTTTTTTCCCTTCTCCTTGTTGCACACAGTGATGATAGCATTGTCCTGGTAGGACGATCATTGTTGTCGTGTTTAACAGTCCCATATTACTGTATAGGTAGAAGGAGAAGTAATAATGGTTTCTGAACAACAAAGGGAATAAGTCCAAAGCCTATATTATATGAGGGGTATACTAATGTAAAATGGCAGGAGGTGAACGACTACAAGGGGAAATAGAGAGAGACAGAGAGAGAGAGAGAGAGAAAAATCGAGAAAAAGTTTCATCCCATAGTACAATGGAAGTGACCCCTAGGTTTGACCCAAGAGACACGTTTTGCCAATTTAGATAGGGTCGTTGTAAAAAATCATGTCATGACAACAACGTTTGTTCCACCAACTGATTTCGATCCGATAAATCAATCAATTGCCGAAAGCTTGCTTCTTCTTCGTCTTCTCCTCTCTGTCGTCATCATCATTATCCTACCTTTTTCCTCTCATTTCCCCCCTCTCTTACAATATGTGTTGGCTTCTCATAACAACCACGAAACTACTAACACAGAAAAACATAATGTCTATGAATTTTACCTGGCAGACCCACTATGGTTTCATATGGACTCAAATGGGTCAAATTTTTGTAGATATAAAATATTCGTCTGTTTTGTTTCTACTAGTCTCAATTCCTTTTTGCTCTCGTCTAGTAGTCCGTGTGGGTCTGTTTGTATTGGAATAAATAGTGGGGGAAATTGGAAAATCCTCACTACTCATGAGAATACAGAATACCTAGTCATGTTTTGTGTGCATTTGAACCGTATTTTATGTTTTTTTTTCTTTCCTTTGGACATGTCGTGAGTACCTATATGCATTAAATGTGCGTATAGTACTCCTTAATAAATCCCCGTTGGTTTCCTAATAAAGTACATTCTAACATTTGCTCAGAGTGTAACCGTCAATTTGACACATACGCAGCTGGGAAGATTAGAGCACACAGGCACATGTTGATGAGCGAGTTTCACTTTCTTCCTTGTTTCTCTCTTTCTATCTCTCGCTCTCTCTCTCTTCTGTCTCTCTCTTCTCTTTTTCTCTCTCTCTATTTTCTCTCTCTCTCTCTCTCTCTCTCTCTCTCTCTCTCTTTCTGTCTGTCTGTCTATTTCTGTCTTCCTGTCTCATTTTTCCTCTCTGTTTCTCTCTTTCTGTCTCATTTTCCCGCTGTGTCTCTCTCTTTCTGTCTCATTTTCCCTCTCTGTCTCTCTCTTTCTGTCTCATTTTCCCTCTCTGTCTCTCTCTTTCTTCCTCATAATCTCTTGGCTAGGTTTTTTGGCTAACGGCAGTTCTGTCAAGAGAATAGATGGAGTAATATGGCAAGAGCGTTTTCTTTTTATGTTGCAAAAAAAAAAACAAAAGAACGTTGGTGTGTGGAAGGAGAAATGGTGTAGATCAAGTGGAGGTTAGTGGTGGAAAATGTATTTGAACTATATCAGAAGGCATGTAATGTACCTAGATTTGGTATGAGTTAAACTTTTGCAAGGGGAAGTGAGTAAATAGTTTGTTAGTAAATGAAGAAAAAATATTCAATTAATCACAGAAGGAAGTAGAAAATATGGTGAGTTGGCTGGCTCAAAAAAAAAAACGATCAAATCGCACTAGCATATATAGACTGTATAGTTTTGTCTCTCGTCTCTCTTTCTCTTTTGAGAAATAATGAAGCTGAATGGGTCTGTCTGGTAAGCCCGGAAGAAAAAAAGAAAAGGGTTGGAGGAAGACAAGAGCAACGTGCTTGCTCTGAGCAACGGAGATAGAGAAAGAAAGAGAGAGAGAGAGAGTGAGATGAACTATTATTGATGAGTTTTTTCATGACAGAAAAGGCTGGTAATAATTATTGTGGATATTATCGCACAAATATCATATGAACGAATTGTGGAAGTTATATACAGTTGCTGAGGAACTTTACCACTCATTTGACTTTCACACATGAAGGGATACATTTCATATACAAAAAAAAATCTTGTTACAATAATTATAATTTAGCCTAAATGTGAGAAAGTTTTGTGATGATTTATATGAAATAATAAACGGAACTTTGTATTAAGTGTTCATTTATTTTGTTGTCATTCTAGGATTTAACGGACGTAAACAGTTCAAGGAAGGACAAGAGAAGCAAAATGGATATCAGTGATGAACTTTGTCGACCCGATTTCTTTGACTTGGTCCCAATGGGATTGGATCCAAAATTTGGGGATTCCACCAGTGGATTGATGCCCGTGACTCTGATAGATTCCACGGATTATGCGATGACGGATGGGAATAATAATTTGGGGAGTACGACGGGTCACATAAAATCCTTTATAGATGAGATGTTTCTAACGGATCCCATGAATGGTGATGGACAAAATATTGCCACCTTGACCAATAGTACCTTCGAGGTACTGGGAACATTCCAATGGGCGGGGGATGTGACACCCGGAGCCACCAGTGCTCATTCCAGTGGCGATGATGATGGAAGTTCTCCAGGAGGGGGAGGAGGAGATCCCAATGGTTGGTTTCTCAACCCCAACTACACCGGTGATGGAGAAGTGACGACCCTTACCAATTTAATAGACCCATTATTTGTCACGTACGACGATGATCAAGGCTCCGGCTTGGTCCCCACTAAAATTGAACATCCATCGTTGGGGGAATCCCGAGTCGTCTCTTCCGATTTGATTAGCAGCACCTTCATCAATGAGCCTCCGACGAGTGACTCCCCCACGGATGTGTCTCAATCCTCCTCCGAGGGGGATGTCATCACCTGGCAAAAGGGCTCGGAGGTGGTGGTTGGGACGGGGAATAATCCCACCAACGGGATCATCTACTCGGATGATTCCCTCCTCCGCTCCGCCCTCCAGTCAGGAAATAATAATATTGTAAATAATCACACGACCAGCAGCGGCACTAGTAATAATACATCCACCACCACCTCCACCACGAAAATTGTGAAGCTCACCGCCGTCGTCACATCCCCGGGACATCCTCCGTCAAGTGAAATGACTGAACTTCGGAAAGTATTATCCTTCCCCCCTCTCACCTCCCCCACCTCATCCACCTCGGATCATCACCAGTCCTTAGGGAGTGGACCAGCTTACTACGAACTCAAGGTCATTGACCCCATCTTCGGTGACGACCCCAACATCCCCAATGTGGAAGAACTCATTATGACCAGGATTGACCCACCCTTCGGAGGTTACCAACCAGGGAGTAATAATAATCATGGGAAGGGACAGAAGAAGAAGGGAGGTGGGGGAGGAGGGGAAATTTCGGAACGTAAAATTAACTCCACCACCTTGAGTACGAAATGGACGTACACCACCAATAATAATAATGAGCCGGGGAAGACCCCTCGGAGACGTAAAAAGAATGGGAAGAAACAGATTGGAGCTGTGAATGAGAATGGATTGGGGAGTAATGGGGAGCCTTTCTCACCCAGTAGTAATAAGAATGGTAGTAACAACAATGGATCCAGTCCTAATAGAAGTCAACTTCCGGGTGGAGGAGGGACGGGGGGAAACAATGGAAATGCTCCAAATGGGACGACGGGAGTTCGGAAGGAACGCTCTCTACATTATTGTAATATCTGTTGTAAAGGGTTCAAAGACAAATACTCAGTGAATGTCCACGTCCGGACACACACGGGAGAGAAGCCCTTCTCATGCAATCTCTGTGGCAAGAATTTCCGCCAAAAAGCTCACCTTGCCAAACATTACCAAACACATGCTGCAAAAGCTAATAATCAGCAGAGTAAACATAATACAAAGCGATAAATTCTTATTAAATTGTTTAAAAAAACAACAGCTTTTTTTTTGTGAAGCTTCTGCGTTTTCTATGTGTGCTATTACTATTGAAGTAACTTTTTTTTTTGAGTATTTCATTTTTTTTCATGTGTGTAATAATTAATGCAAAAAAAAAATATTAAGGTAAACGAAATGATATGCATCTAATAATATTTCGTAATAGTTTCACTCTGGTTGTAGCTAAAATCTCAATGTTTTTTTTTAGGTTGTATTAGTAGTACATTTTATATGTATATGTACAACGAATATGAATATGTATAATATATGTAAACAAATAGTGTACATGTGATTGGAGTTCAAAGAGTTGTGGGAACAAAAACAAAATGTTACAATCATGTGAAACAGTACCTTTTTTTTTAAATTTTCGTACAAATTTTTACGAAAAATTACTTACACAAAAAAAATGTATGCTAACAACGTGCTGCCATAAAAGCAGTGCTAAAAAATAAGTTTGGTTGATTCAAAAATTATTTTTTACGTGAGAATATTAATGGAATTCTGTACAAATCCCCTCTTTGGTTTAAAAGCAGGTGTACTATAAATAATATAGAGATATATGTATACCAAGCATTATTATAGGATTTTTTCTCTAACACCGCTGAAATTGTCGTACAGTCGTACCGTTTTCGTTTTCTTCTGTTGCCAAGTTGAAATAAATATTGAGCGTATTAGAAAATTAGAGCATTGTGTATTACATCTATGTATTAAATTATGTGAAGCATATGTTTTCGTAATTAAATTTTTCAAGAAGCATTTTGATATGTACTTAACTGAATTTATACAAATGAATTTTGATTGTATTTAATGTATAGTCTCGTGTGGGTTCAATGTGTCGTCCTCATGATATGATTTGTCTCCCAATGAAATTATACATATATGTCTTACTTGTCTCTGTGGATGATATAGCCAACGAAAGCAACTTATTTCAATAAATTTAGTGTTATCATTATAATATTTTTAATTATGTACTTAAATAAATGAAATTACTCGAGAAAAATGTCATTTTTAGAAACTTTTAAAAATAAATTTTGTTATTAGATTCTATTGATAAAATATTTACTAACACTAATATAAATATATAAACAATATGTACTTTGGTCTGTTATATAATTATTTTATTATTATTATCATTACCCTGATCCTCATTATTGATCCAGCTAAAGAATTGAACGAAACAAAACAAAGAACCAGAGTAGTGTTAGTGGGATGATCCCTAGATGAGTTTGTGTTAAAATATTTTGTTGATTTTGAACGTTTTTTTATAGCTTGGATTCAATAAATTACATAATATATAAAGAAGCAGTGCCACGTCACTTTACCATATATAAATGTATATGATATATATGAGAGTTTTTATTATTATTATTTTGTCTTATTTTTTATTATTATAATATCCTTTTTACGTAGGGATTATCAATGCTCTCCTCTCTCAAAGGATTGTAAGGTTGCAAAGAGTTTGCCAATTTTTGATGTTTTTTTTTTGAAAAAAGAAGTTTAGATTCTCATTATTATTTCCAGAGTGACATTCTCTCAAATAATTACGAGTCTATAAAGTACAGTTTTCTCATCAGAAAAAAAAAAAAATCTGCATTATCACAATGCATTTACAAGGACAATTTAAATGGTCGTTCCTTCTCTATTCAAGCCAACTTGCTGGTTTGGTAGATATTAACTGTAATAATTTACATGGAACAATGCAGCTAGTATTAATTTAACGAAGGTTTTAGACTAAAGTGTATGGATGTTTCCAAATGCATTCAAGTGTATGTTTTGTTACCAAGTCAAATACATTTTTTATATGTATCTAACAACATCAGTTTTTTTGTGTAAAAATAAACGCTCTGCTTAATTTAATCATGATTGTAATAAATATATATTGCAAAAAGCATATATTATAAATTTTTGTGCGTAAATGACGATTTTGCATTTGGAAAGACGGAAAAAATGCACTTTTTCCAAAAAAATATTTTTGATACAAATAATTTTTTCAACTTTATTATGTGTAGAATATTGTGCAGCTTGCAGTATTATAATGATGCAATAATATATTATGTATGTATTTTAAAATGATATCAATATGTGTGATTTGTGATATGTGTGCTCTGTTTTGGCTAATTCAATGTATGCAAACAAACAAAAAGTTTTTTTTTGTAGTAAATTCCTTTCGAAAGGAGTTTATTATCAATTACGACTCCTAAATGTACTGGCTCGTCCATTCCTTGACTGCCTCCAGCATTTATAACTATTATAGCTAAACAAATGATGCACACTAAAAAATATATTAAATTATGCTTCATGATAAGCTATGTTTTTTTGTACGGTGAAACTATGTTGTCTATACAGATTCTTTATTTTTCTTAATATTTTTATTCACTTTAAAAAATATACGTAAACTGTTTTCATCAACCATGCCTTGAATTCTGCTCTAGGGAATTGAGTTGAAATGTAATTCTTTTGAAGAATTGATATACAAATGATATTTCTAACCGTCTTTCACATTTACAGGGCTCACAGTTTAATGGTGAAGAGTGATGATTTTGAAAAAAATCAACTATTCGTATTATTTATCCATTTTTAGCATTTTAAACTGGTATTTACCTCTGACTCACAACAATGAATTTTTTGTTACATCTTTTATCCTGACATAAAATAAGTACTTATGCAATGTTTGTTTAGTATTGCTTATAAACGTGAAATAATGTGATTTTGCGCCAGGAGCAGTGGGTTGCCGATAAACACCATTTAAATGTCATTCCGATTGAATGTCAAATTTTTATTGGTGTTAGCGTTTCAGCAGCACAACATTTTTCTCACCTTATTTGTAGACATTGTGATAATCCCTGTGTGTAATATATTATGTGTGTTTGTTCCCCAAGTAATTTTTTTTTGTAATTGAGTGCCAAGACAATACTATAAGATATAATTATTATTATTAATTTGTTTACACAAGCTTGAAAATATAGTATTAAACCAAATGAGATAATACACATATAAACACATATGCGTGTACTGGCACGGCTTTATACTGCAAAAATACGGAAAGAAACCATGAAAAATAGGTAAATAAGTAGACAAGGAAATGATTATTTGATACAGTTTTGTTGGCCTTTCCGTGTCAATAAATGAAATTCCTGCCGCTTATCCCTATACATTGTACATAATTTGAAAGAGCCTTTTTTTACCATGCATTTCTTTTAGGGTGGTACTTTATACAGAATAAAGGACAGAGATACTCTTTCTATAATGGTGTAATTAAATGAACAACAGTATTCCTGAAAGCATACCTTTTTGTTTTAAAATTAGGTGATACAAAATAAAAATATTTAAAAACAGAATTCAGTACGCTACCACAATCAAACCAGGGGTATACCTTATAAATAATAACAAATAACAATCATACATTTTTTTATACTCATTCTTACAATTATGAACCCTTCCTCCTTTTGGGGAACCTACAGTGTAAATACTAAATACATATGTGACATATATAGGGAATCAAAATTAACGAATACAGGAATTTAGTAAAAAAAAAAAAGTAGAATAAAAACAATTCTGTGTAGAGGGAGAGAATGCAATTGAAAATTGAATATTAATCAATTTCAATACCACTGGATTTTTATTGTGCTCGTGCATCTCCAGCAACAAATGTTTAGATGTGTTTTTTGAACAAATCATTGTAATAGTTCATACATCAATTTAATAGATTCAACCAACATAATGACATTTTTGTTACGGACAGATTATGGTGAAACAAAGTGTATTTTTAGTGTGTAACTATATCATTAATATATCGACGTTGACATATTAATATTAAATGAAATGTATAATGAAAAAACAAAAAAATTGTATTCGTGGTTTGTGGTATTTAACCGTGTACTAAAAAATCACTAGGAGGATGTACTCAATTTGTGTAAATATTTCAAGTAACTTTTATAAGAAACCCTGACGTTAGTGCAGTATTTGATTATGATATATCAATTGTATAATTATGATAACTGTATCATTAGCAATAGATTGTAGAGATGTCATAATATTATTAAGTCGTGTTGTCGTGTATCGATCGTATTTAAGTTTTCAAAAAAATTCTAATAAATGTATGCATATTATATATATTTTTTGCCTTTCCAAAACTTGCGAATACATCTGTACTTTTGTGTTTTTTTTGTGTACGTCTCTAAAATATATAAGTATATACATATGTATGTATATATATTGTATGTATAGTATTCCACATAGTGTCAACATGTTCTTTTTTTTATACCGCAAAAAAAACCATTCTTATTGTTTCAAAGTTGAATAAATTTTTATGGTAGTTATCTCTAAGTCTTTTATTTTGCACTATTTATTTCAAGTAACTGCATGACGTTCATCCCTCCCAGAATTTTATGGCGGATCCAGCCAAAAATGTCACATCCACACAGATCCGACAACAATTGACACATTTTAAGGTCAATACATACGCATTTTTTTTATTTGTACTATTGCTAATGATAACTTCATGCAGTTTTAATATTTTTTTGTGTATACAGAAAAACCGTCATAACTTGGTCGATTCTTATATATGGGATCTGGATGTGACTTTTTATTAGATCCTTAACTAAATTCTGTACAAAATAATCTTTTTAAATGCATCTATGTCATTATTATTTCTGTGCTAGGTGGCAGCAAGGTGGGAACATTACTTCGATGTCTAGTTATCATTATGCTGCTAGTTTTTTTTTTTGGAGCGATTTGTCAGCGAACTTTTAGTCGGAAATAGTGCCTAATCAGGAATTTCTTTTTATTCTTTTTATGATACATTTCATATACATATGTTATGTAGTATCTATAGATAATATGTCTAAATTACATCCTTACACATGCAAATAGACTGTATTATTTGACAAAAACGAGGAAACAATTGTCAAATGGAGCACCTGAGATCTTTGAGACATCATGTAATATCGTTGGCAAAAATATACTTGGATAAAATAATTAATACAAGGAATCAAAAGTCATACTCTTGTACTTTTGCCCGTGTGTGTCACATCGGCCGGACAACAATCCTTGTAATATTTGTTGAGGACCACTTCTTTGAGCGTCAGTCCACGAACATCTTTACAGGTGGTCTTGTGCATGAATTGATGTAATTTCTGATGATCATGAAGGTAGTTGCAGTGACGAGCTTTCTCAAACATGCGAATAAGGTCATTCTTAACCCAATAGGGGAAATGCCCATTATACGCTCGACAGTAACATTTTCGGCAAATGGCCAAAACTGCGGCTCTCTTCTTCTCCGGATGCCTCAATTTCTTCCTGGATCTGTAATAATCCGCCAATTGAACTTCCCCACATTCACAGCATTTCTCCCCGCCATCCACCATGCAGACGGTGACGACGGAAGGGAGGAGATGACGCTTGTAGCCAAAGGATTCCTCCCGTCTTATCTGAGCACATTGATCCATATCATCAACATCATAGGATCCGGGACTATTTTTGGGAGGAAAGGAAATATAAATATGACCATCATTTCTAACATTCCCTGAATTTATACTGGGTTAATTTTTTTTTTTGCCATAAAAGAAAACATTTTCTCTACATTTGTACCCGGGTGGTATGTCCGTCCTCTCAATTCCGAATCTCCCCACTCGGTTGGAAGAACTGAATCCGATGCGACATTGCCAGCGAAGCATTTCATCATCAAAGCTGGGCGGCATGGTGATTTTGTAGTTTCTTGGACTAAAAACCGGTTGATATTGTCCCGGATCCGGTGACTCGGCCTTGTGATCTTTGGGGAATCTTGGCCCAAGGAGTCCACCTATACCATAGCCAAGTAAACTGATGGGTTTCGTGATTCCTAATGGAGTCGGGACGAAACTGGGATTGGGCACGTCTCCTGGTGCACAATTCATGGAATATTCTACGCCCATCCGGGTATGTCCCGGCTTCTCTGGGTAGAATTCTCGCTCCATCCCAGATAAAAAGGCTATCTTCGGCTTTGGGGACTTTCGCACTGAGAAAAAATAGGAAAGTATCCAAAGTATCCATTTTAAAACCAAAAAATACATGCATTTCTCATTGAATATTGAGAAACTTTAATGCCTTATTATTACAGTCAATGGAGATTTCATATGGCCAGTCGAAATCATCAAAGTTTTTCTTGGACTCCTTGTCCCTCCGGTCGAACAGTTTCTCCATCGACGGTTCCGGAAGGTCCCCCATGCTTGTGGATTTTTTTTACTTCCTCCTCCGTAATATGTATATGTATAGGTATCCCTACTTTCTCCAATGACAAATGCTTATTTTACTAAATTATAACTTATTCCGCATTTTTATATTTCTTCGAAATTTTGGGTTTTTGTTTACAGTACAAGCTCAGGTGGTGTAGCGAATGGGTCATCCAGGCTCTTCCAGGCTGAGATCAAGAAGAAAGCTGTTTGCAGTCTGAATCTGAAAATCTGAACAGAGGTTAGAGAAATTAGAGATTATGCTTGAGTGTTGTCTCCGTTGTTACTGTTTTTTGCAGTGAGTTCGCGTTAGTTTTCTTACCAGAAAACACTCGGATTCTTAAAATATATAAGGCACATAGTTGCATGCTTGGGTTGGATTATGATTTATTAATTTATGATCTATGGTCATCAAAATGCTATTGTCATTGATATTGTCTTTTAAAACCAACCGGATCGGAAATCGGAATGCCGGAAGGGGAACTGGGGGACAGTGGATAAGGGAAAAATAATTTAATTGACAATTTAACACGTACTGCGATCCTGCCCTGCTACCTCTTGTGTTGTAGTGGTGTGTCACTGTAGATTTTAGTAGAACTAGAAATTAGAACGCTTAGAACACTCGTTCGTGTCAAGTAAATAATCTGTAATGTAAGCGTAAAACAACCAATTATTTATGTAAAGCCGTTTAAAAACAGCTATAATCGTCAGATCGCATCGAACATCGCACCGGTATATGGTAGTGCACAAAAGCATTTTTTGACGGGGAGGAGGTGGGGATTGTGAAGAATTCATGGAAAGGCAGGTAAAGGACAAACAAAGCGATAAATTGGTTGATAATCGCGGAAAACTAGCAAATAATTAGTTCGCAACTAATCGCAAATCGCAACCCTTAACTCTAGGTCCTTTTTATACACGCTGACTTTTATTATTTTAGAGTCTACTACTGTTTTTATTAGAGTTTACTATAGACTTACTAGAGACACAAATCAACAAATGTCACACAATAATACAATAAATGACATCAACAAAACTAATCTTCGTGTAACAGCGTAGCGTTGCTACTTGCTACACTTCCAACTACCAAACAAGAGCAAGTTTGTGGATGACATTTATTCCCAGCAGAACTGTGGACATTGTGTTGTGTCAAAATACAATAAAAACATAATTTTTTAGTCGTCAAAGGGTCAGTCGACTGCATCCTCATGTTTTGTTTGTATTATAGTATACATATTATAATCTCCTCATACTTTGGCAAAATTATATTTGGATGTGTACAACGCACCCGTCAAACCAACAACACAAACCTCTGGGTATTATGCGTACCTTTTTTTTTGGTAAAGTATAGTTCCATACAATATGTTGTGTATGGGCAAAAGAGGATAGAGGACTAAACGCGTTCATGTCCCTAACTATTTCTATTTCGGTACAAAAGAATGATTGTCATCCTGCAAATTGCCCATTTACATGGTTTGTATTTTTCTGGATTGTTGTAATTCCGGAAATTGAATATTATTAAAACCTCGTCGCTTCCTTTGATGTGGTGGTGAACTTCATATGTTTGTGTCCGTCTGCATTGTTAACGCGATTGGAGCAACGTGCTTGCCAATTGAGTGTAACCCACAGAGGGTGGAGGTTACCTCCTTCGTCGTTTCGACGACAACCAAAGCTCTTCCTCTACACTTTACAAGTAACGTACACAAAGTGGTAAACCCGTTCGGAGCCGAGATATTTTTTATATGTTCCCTATCATTCACAGTATACACTCGTGAAAAAAAATTTGAAATTAATTTCAAAAATTTTCTCTCTCGAGTTGTGTGGGTCATTCTTTTGCCTCTGTTTTCCCCAGTCCTGAATGGAATTGGTTTGGTCTCTCTCTCGCATTCCATTCCTGTCACTCTCCTTACATTATTATTTTCTTTTTTAATTCTCCTTCTTTATAGTATTTGTCTCTTATCTCTCATTTTGCTTTATTTAACTCTCGTCATTCTCTTTGGATGTCGCTTACTTTCTCTCTTTCGTCGCTGTCTGTCCGTCTTTTTCTTTGTTGTTCGTCTCTTTTTTCCTTGTCTCTGTCTCTCTTTCTTCGACGAATCTCTTTCTATATCGTTTATTTATTTCTTTGATGTCTCTTTTAATTTCTTTATTGCTTCTTTCTTTCCCTGATGTCCCTCCTTCTTTCTTGATCGTCTATTTCTTTCTGTGATGTCTCTCTTTCTTACTGGGCTGTCTCTCCTATCGTTGTGTTTGTCTCTTTCTTTCTTTGTTGTCTCTCTATCTATTTGTCTGGTCTTGTCTCTTTCGTCGTTGTTTGTCTCTTTCTTTTTTCGTTGGCTCTCTTTCTTTCTTTGTTGTCTCGACCTGTTTCTTTATTTTCTGTCGCTTTCTTTGTTAGCTGTCTGTCGTTTTCTTCGCTGTCAGTCTCTCACTTTCTTCGTGGTATTTCTCTTTCTTTCTTTCCTGTTCCTCCTTCGTTTTCTTCTGTTTTGTTTCACTATTTTCTGCTCCCTTGAATTTTCTCTTTGCGTCTGTGTACACGACTTTCTAATCCCTGATGGTCTTTATTCGGCCATGGATACATCTTCCATGACTTCTATCACTCCGTTATACGTATATGAGTTATTTGGGTAAGAACTAAGAAAGAATCATTGTGATGCATATTGCCTATGACAAGTAAAATGATTGACGCTAACAAAATGATTGATAAAAGGAGCTTCCGAAAATTACTTTCCGGCATCTATATAACTATAGATCGCGTGCTGGCAAAGCGACACAATCATGATAAGAGGAATTATGGGATCGTTGATTGTAATAAATGGTCCATATAGCAACAAGCCTTTGCCTTGACCACGTACCGAAAATATCATCACATTTTGTGTATCATACTTGGGGACAGCAATTTTTTTTAACGGTTCACGTGCTCCTGCATTAGATTTATTGTAAAAGGTGAGAATGTCCAATATTGCAACTAATCAACCTTATCATTGCCAAGTATGGCAAGTGCCACAGTTGGAAATGAGTTGAAGTTGTTCGTATTATTTTTCAATTACAATAATATAGGAGTAGTTGTAGGAGTAGCTTTTTCCTCTGTCTGTCGTATCAGAGTGAGTACACAAATGAAGGGCATGTTCCAAAGCGGTTCAAGTTCAAGAATTTCTTAATCAAGCGAATGTACTCCATTGAGACTTTTCCCATGCCATTTGGAGAGATCACAGGTTGAAGGAAACATTTGTTTAAAGTCCCGATTTTCTTCATTAGAACACATTATGAAGGAAATATACTTTTTCCATCTCTCCTGAAAACTTTATCCAAGTGGATTTAAACCATTTTGGAACTTTAAACCTTCAAATGTCTGGTGAAGTGGAGTCTAAAAAACTACAGTGTCTGCATTATTTCTTACACATCATCATCCCAATTAGGTATGTACAACGTTGGGATAACTACAGACATGCACTGTCTCCTTACAGTGTACATAATGTATGTATATTAGTTAACCAACCTGAATAAATCTTTGGTCTTCTTCATCAACATGACACTGGAAGCCAGAAAAATGTGAGAGACAGTAGTATAGTTACGTAAAAGTCCACCTGAGTCCATTCATTTAAGACTAAACATGCGATTTTTTTGTTTGTTTTTACAAAGCTTCAAGTGGGGGATGACAAGGTCTTTGAACAAAGTGTCAAGACTAAAATACAAAACAGTGCTTTTACTTCAAACGAGAAGAAAGGAACAAGAAGATTCATACAATGCATTCATATGTACGTATGTATATATTGTTTTGTAAAATTAATAAAATACCTGTTAAGTTGTCGTCTGAATTTTTTTCCTGAGAAGGTTGAACAAGTATAGATGATGACAGTGTTAGTAGATTTGTATTTAATTTCAGCATATATATATATATATATATTATATTATCTAAGCTCCTCTATACAATACATTAGCCTTTACAAGTCCCTCCTGGTTCTTTACAATTACTAACTACTTCTACAACTTCGTCGTCCTTCTTACAGAATTAAGGATAAGGGGTTGTTTCTTCTCCTTTTTGTCTCTACATAAAACGGGAGTAAATCCTGTGGAGTAACTTGTGCCCATGTAATATGTATACATATGTAATGTAGTAGGAATCACCACAAGAAAATGAACTGACAATTGAACCACGTTCACCTTCACAAAAACCCTTTCTGCACACTGGATGAACATTCTGTAATAAAAAAATAGACAGCCCAGGAAATCCACCTGTCCATGTTGAAAAGTTTAAAATGTTATGCTACTTTATGTCGAAGTAAGTGACATGTATAGGGAGTAAATAGCAACAATGTTTTACATACCTTGTATCAACTTACACATCTTTTGCACCCAACCTAAAAAAAAAATAATAATCTTCCTCCATGTAAGGGATGATGTGGGGAGAACGTATGTAGTAAGTGTAAAAGGAGGAGGGCCAAAAATAACATTTCTTATCAGGATGTGATAATCTCCCGATTTAAATAAAAATCTTTTATAGGAGTCACTTATCTCTCCTTTCCAACCCTTTCTTCTTACTGCTTGGATAAACTTTCTCATGCCCACACTAATGCCTTACGCACACCAACTCCACCTGAATCTTTCTGTGAATCACATGAGTTTAATAATAAGACATCTCAAATAGACCCAAATAATATAGCTGGATTCTCTTTCTCTCTCTCTCTCTCTCTCTCTCTCTCTCCGTCCTTCCAGAACTTCTTTGTACATGCATGTGTTGCGTGCGTACTTGTAGTTAGACTTTTTTCCCTTTTAGTAGAAGCTTCTATTGCATTGTAAAGGAAATCTGATTTTTCTGCTCCGTTCACCTCTTAATGTAGCATAAAAACTACGAGAATACTTCTGTACATATCTATACTTGTAGCCTCTGAAAGGGAAAAACAAGAAAACCTTAGAGAATTCGCCTGGATTTTGTGTTTTTTTTTCTACCCCAGAGAAAACAAGTGGCAGAGCCAAAATAATAGAAAAAACTAAAGAGACAGCAGAAAAATATCTGTACTTGTGTAGGCAGATACAATAAAAAATAATCATCCTTAGATTTACCTTGGGGAACTGAGGATTTGTATGGGGGAAATGGAAGAAACATTCCATAAGTACGGATAAGTTTTACGAGAGGAACAAGGTAGGAAGAACAGACTGGATATTTCTGGGAGAAATGGAATACTTTATCAAAGCAACGTGATCGCACACGTATACAATGTACTTTTTGGACACAAAATTGGACGAGTATGTAATCAGTCCATTTTGACCTGGTCTTTTCTCATGTAAACGTCGATCACAACAGAGCTTTTCCATTTTTTTCCTCCTTCTAAAGAAGAGTCGGAAGAGTCATGGCTCCAGCTTGGAATTATTTAGTTATTTTGAAAACAGTATTCAAAAACACAAGCTAAATGCTACTTTGCTCGTGAAGCTGTTTTTCTCCTTCATTTGCTTTTTTTGAACATATTTTTATCGTGGGTTTCTTGTATTGTGTGTGTAAAAATGGCACTCGTGTGCATACCATGCGCAAATGACAATGTCCCCTAATTACGCTATAGAGAGGAAATATTGTACAAAGTAGCAAATACAATTCTGTAATGGCAAACTCACCATCAAATGTAATTATCTGCATAGTCGACAATTACTACTGTTGATTATACTCCCAGTGAATCCACCGGCCGGTGGACACAATGGTAGCCCGTGAATTGGCTCTGTATCTATATACGGCTAATTTCCCTGAACTTGATGAAATGTTTTGAACCAAAAATAAGTACGTATAGATAGAGAGTTTTTTTTTTACATGGAATACAGCGGTTGGATATCCGTATAAAGGAAATGTATTATAGAATTATAGACACAAACTCATTTTAATCATGTATATACATAGAACAAGCGGCTGCCATGCTGCCATCGCAAATGCCAATAATAACAGGGGTTGAAGTGGGAAATCAATGCTCAAATGTGTTTTGTTGGTCCACTCAGATTTTAACTTGTTTTTGTACAGAAACAAAATCAGAGAAACTTTTAGGGCGTGAGAGTACGTCCAGATGTGTGTGGTAAACAGTAATTATTCACGAAGTAAAGCACTGACAATCTCCCTTCATCTCACACACTGAAAACCCCCGTTTTTTGTATCTAGTATATACATACGTATGTCGTACATCGTCAAGTTTCTCCAAAAAACATCCTTCATCCCTTTTTCATGTAAAGAATAAAATGTACAAATAATGACATTATAATTATGATAAATTACAAGCTTTTTATTTTATTTTTTTGTATAGTAATCCTCCGAAACATTTCATCGTAAATGACATTTCATCATTAATAAAAAAAAGTTAACATACAGTCATATGTAAGAAGTTGTAGGGTTTTGCTGCCGTAAACAAAAATGTACAACTTTTTTACTTAAAAAAAACTGGTACAAAAAAAATCTTCATGTGCAGAGTGCAAAGAGGTATTTAAGTATAATATGAATAATTATCATTGTTCTCCAAGCCCGGGGATATTGCTAAATGCCGTTAAGTAATACAAAGTGATGATATTTTATTTTTTCGTTGGACACAAATCCATAATCAAATGGAGACAAGACTAAAAATATGTCCTTATTATACATATAGTACGTAGAAGAAGTAGATTGAAAAAGGTTATAAAAAAGATCATGGTTGAACTCAAATGGATTTGTATTAGGGAGATTGCATGAGTGAGGGGTAATGAGACACAAAAATGCCTTCCAGAACCGGAGGAGATCCTCCTACTTGGAATTAAACATTACCCCGAAGATGAAGAAGAAGATGTGTGACCAGGAGGAGAGTGATGGTGATGATGCTGCCATTGAAGGTCGTAGAATCACTAAAGAAGGGGCAATACGGACACTGGTACGACCCACATACATGGCACATTGTCAAGTGAAGGTTGGAGGTGTCATTAAGCATGTAGTTGACGAATCGTTCTAAAGGATATTAGGAACAAGTTTTTCATTAAAAAAAACACATAGATACAACTAATTCTCTATTTGTTCTTGTAGAGTGATTGAAGAAGAAGAAGAAAAATTGAATTCAATTACAAAAGAAAATCTACACAGATCTACACAGATCTATACAGACATGTGTATGTACTACTTATCGCTACTAATATGACTTCTGTAACTGCTACTATACAACCCCTACTACGATATAATTATGACTGTGAAGGGGGAAAAAAAGTGTGATGACAAACCTGGAGCATAAGCCTCGTAAATGGTGACTTGCCTATACCCAGTGAGATTTGCGACGGGGTACCAACGACGTACAGTGTGATTAAAGCAGCTCCATTCCGGTGTTATCTATTTAAAAAAACGTGTTTTTCCAAAGAGCAACATTTGAGCAAAGGGGAATTGTAGGGTGAAGTATAATCATATTAAATCCATTCACCCCTTTCATTACATTTACAAGTGAACTTTGGTGACATCCATGTTTTTCAAGAAGAGAGATAATTACAAGAAGGAAAAAAATCCACAAATTTCCCCCCAGTAAAGGCATTTTTTAAAAATCTCATAAGTGGGAATAAAAAAAAGTTTGTAAATTCTTTGGACTGGATTCTTTGGATGACTGCACAGTCTGTGTACTATATGCGAATGGTATAGTGATGGCAATCTGGACAAGTGATTCTCATGCTATATAACACTTACATATTCAAAATACCAGGAGGTTTTCCCAGGCTCTGAGAGCGCATCCCTCAAGGTGGGATGGATGCCTGAGGCGACAAGATTAATTGCATCTGACTGGACTAGACCGTATCCACTAGGGATTTGAACCTCCAAAACTGCACTGCCACTCACATCAGACTCATCATGAAGGATCCACCTGCAAAATTCAACACCCCCAAAAAATACAATGTTTCAGTGCATTCTCACAGAAAAAAAAATAACTTTCTAATCACCTTGCAGTGTGATGTGCAAAAAAAAAAAGTTAACACACGACTTCATGGTCTAGTCGGTGGTTGCATGGTTTACATGTATAGCAACGAAGTGCAAAGGGGAAAAAAATGAAGCATGAAAGGTACTGTTTGATAATATGTACACAATGTCTACCAGATGCACTGGATGCAACATAGCCATTTCACAACATTACCTTTCGCAATAAATGAATTTTTGTTTTTGAATCCTTTTTTTTTTGTTTTGGAACAGAGTGAAAAGTATATACGGAAAACTATGTTGTGTATGGATGTTTATATACATATGATAGTTTATATAATATAGATATACATATGATCAACTCACCGGAAGCAGGATTCGATGGTGAGAGCAGTCTTATTTCGTTCTCTCGAGTAAAATTCACGAACACGGAGTTCAAAACAATCTTGTGGCGGCGTGTCTTTAAACTCATCCCAATCTACTCCATAACTTACATCTAATTGAATCACAGCCTGACCTGCACCTTTTGCTAGGACGTTGACGTGACCCCAGACTTGAGGAATCTATTTGTGGAGAAGGAAGAGAGAATTGCAGTATGACATCATTTTTCAATCTTTTTACTACATGTAACAGTGTGAACATTAGGGAGGGTGAAATCACACTCAATGGGAGTATATTTAATTAATGCGATACTTATAATCAAGGCCATTTCAGGACAATCATGCTGTGCTGTTCTAAATCTGCAGGGGTGAAACACTTTTAAAATGGAAGTGTAAATGTGACTTTGGAAAAATTATGGGCTCGAATGACATTTTCATGCACATAAAAATCTAAACACAAAAAAAAATTAAAAAGGAGTGAAATTGCATACTCCCATAAAACCCATGGATTCGAAAAAAAGGGTTGGTAAAGGGTGTGAAAACTGGATGGAATCTGTTTTAGGAATTGTGCAAATTATTTACATTCGTATATATATATATGTACATATATGCATATATGACTAACAAAAAATGTACTTACATCAAATGATTGGACAGCCATAATATTGGAAGAATTCAATGTCCACACCTGTCGAACATCATCTTCGTCCGATTGACTGGCTACCTCAACGGTAACCGTCATTTCCGTAATGTCTCGGAGACGAGCTCGATTCGAATATTCCGTGAGAGCCTCAAAAGCTACGACTGTGTCCTGTAAACAAAAAGGTTCATAATGACTGAGACGGGTGCACATGTTATTTTGAATGAATTCACAAAAAAAAACCATTTTGATTAATGATTAAAGGGTAGGGGAAGGAAGTTGTCCAAGCGCAGGTATATAAAAATCCAGCGTACATTTTACATATCGAAAGTGAAGTACAATTTGATCATCTCCACTCGACCTTAGCATCTAAAATGATCATCTCCACAAATTCAACAATTCACATTTTTTATTTAACGCTGTACTTGGGTAGTTAAAAAATACAATATGTCATCTAATAACACGTTAAAAACATCTTAGGCTACTTTCTACGTTAAATTTTAAAATCCGCTGAAACAGCAGCCGATTGCTTCCACAAGTAGCTGTTTTATTTCAAAATATTTCAAACCGATTTTATTTGACACAGAAATAAACACCATAAATAAAACCATATTTTTTCGAAATTTGAACTTTATCATTTTTCTCGTACATTCCAAAAATAATTTACAAAGCGTTCAACCGAAAATGTGTTTTCTGAATTGTGTGGATTTGATCATTTTATACATTAAGGCTGTACGGAGATGATCAAATTATGTATTTCACCCACGACATACATATGTATGTATAAATACACGTGTATAATGTAATAAAAATGCAACAACAAAAAATACCAATGTGGAAATAAATCCCCCATCCGTCAATCTCATTGTGTTTAACCACACGACAATTTTTTCTGGGATGGCCGTGATCCCATCCCGAATTAAATATGTGAGGAGAGCAAAGGAAGTGGCTTCGACGGCGACTGAGTCCCAGTACTCATTATTTTTGGGTTGAATGAAGGGTCTACTATTTTCGTAGATTATTCCATTAATGGGAACTTCTCCTGGTGACCAATAGGTCATTCCACCTATGTTAGACAATGTCAAAGACATACAAGACAAAAAAAAATGTTGGTCACATGTCTAGAGAACTTTCCCCATTGCGGATCCATGAATAATGGATGGTATTATATACGCTCATGCAGTTTCTCTCTCTCTCCCTGTCTTTCTCAATGTTTCTGTTTACCTTCATCCACACGATTAGAATGCAATTTCCCAAAAGCAATTTCTTTCGCCTGACTGTCTGTCAGTGTGAGTGCGTATGCTGTGATTGCTATCTGGTAAGGATCAGTCATTGTCAACAACGCTGCTTCGAGGTATCTGTTTTTTTTAAACCGCCAGACAAAAAGATTAACAATTGAAGAAATGTCTCGACAATAAACATGTTACTTACATACGATGTAAAAAAAACAAAATCAACAATCTCTCTCTATGGAAGACCTTTCAGCACCAGCGCAGTTTCTGTATCCAGACAATGTTAGCCCCAGGCTAAATCATGACTGACTAAATAATCAGCTTTTTTATATATTTCACTGTGTGCCTGGTCAATTTGGCTGGTGTTAACAAGGTAAAGGAATTATGTTAAAAAAAATAAAAAAAATACGACGTCGTCGGAAAGCAGATCCGTGTGCACTTTTTGCTTTAAATCTATAAATTACAATCGTCCTCCCAAAAGAAGATAAAACTTACTGAATGGCTCGGCCTTTGGCAATACTGGCATCCACCCGAGTCCTTCCGTCCAGGGATCCCAGGACATGGTGAAGGGTAATGGTGACATGAGCCGTTAGGGTTACATTTAATGGACCAACCGTGTCTTTCTATTATTAAAAAAAACGGACACTCATAAGGACCCATCAAACCAAAAAAAGTGTATCAAAGTCTTTCTCATAATATTTATATACAAATAAAAACAATTGGAAAAAACAATGTACCGAATTCTTTCTCATAATATTTACATATATGTACATTGTCTATATAATTTATACACATGTGTACACCACCCTGTTATAATTAGTACCATTGGGTGATGGTCAAAACTTACACGGTCTCCCATTCGTTTATTAAGCGGAAAGGTAAACCACCTTGTTTCCGCAAAACTACCATCCAAATTTTGATGCTTGAGAAGCCACTGAACGACTAGGGTGTAAATTCGTTTTTCTACATAAAAGTAAGTTTCCCAGTCGGGAAAGGCGGCATGGTGAAAGATTTGCAAGGCCCAAGCTGATAGCCTATAGATGTAGGAAAGAAACAAGGGGTGTTCTTAAAAACAGTTTAATGATGATCTTCCTCGAAGTAATTAATAGTTTGGCATATTTTGTAAAGTTTATACATATTTAGGTGGAAGTATGGGCATTACTGGTAATAAAAATAAAAATGTCCGTACCACACATTGGGTTTGGAGAGATTCCACATCTTAAACCATCCACGAGGGGAGAAGCGCTTCATGACGTGAGCAAAGAACTTATTCATTTCTCCAAACACTTGCCTGGCAAACGCAGAATCTAATTGATTGGTGAGTCTCAAATAGTGTAAAGCCCATACATTTGCGGCTAGGTCAAACAATCGATCCGCCGTTCCTTTCCCCGTCTTCCCCAAAAGGGCAGACATGGTCACGGGTACGGAGGGGAAGATGGGTCCCATAATATCCCCTGTAATTGTTCACGGATAAATGCACATCCATTTTTTTAAGATCCAAGTTTTTAATGACATTTAAACGATTTTTTTTAAGTGCCCAGAGAGTCCAATAAAATTCAGGGGGTATAAACACTTTTCCCGCTTGTTATAAAAACATTTTTTTTTGTAATAATAAAAGACTTTTATAAAGTAATTAATGTGAAGGAGAGAGATGGAAACAGTAGGACGGATACCAGACAAAGTAATGTGTCCCTGAGGGCTTCCATAAACAAATTTGCGTTTCTGCTCATATGGGATGATGGGAGATTCCTCCGTGAAAATGTCCATGAATTTTAGGACTAAAGCTCGATTCTTGAGATCCAGTAGCAGGGATGTATGCTTTCCCACAGGAGCTCCTTCAGGCTACGCATATTATGTACGAAGAAATTTTAAAAGTAATGTCTAACATATTTTTCCAAGATCTTTCTGAGTATTTATACATATTATGTATATGAAAAGAGCGTGTGCGTGTGGAGGTGACTCATAAAAAGAGATGTCCATTGTGACTATTACATTATATGTGTGTTTTTATTACATGAGATAATTATACCTGAACTTCTACTTGGATCTCCACTTCTTCCTCGCGTATCTGTGTGGATGCTTCAATGTTTATGGTAATGCTTCCTTGCTCAACCACCGGCTTAATAGGAACTCTCAACTCCAGCTCACTGTTAGCTGGCATCTTGATCAAATTAAAAATAAAGAGGATTTAGAAAAAAATCCGGCGTACTAGGTGTGAAAAATGGTCATTTCAGACCGGAAGAAGAGCGAAAATAAAAATGAAAGAGAGAGAGAGAAATGGATGGAGAAAACATCAGATGAAAATAGAGACAGAAGGAAATCGAGGAGACGAGAAACAAAGAAGGCAATTGAGGAAAGAGAGACAAAGACGGACATCGAAGAAGGAAGAGTCCAAGAAGGAAATCGAGGAAAACAGGGAAATCGGGGGAAAGAGACAAACACGGAAATCGAGGAAAGGAGAGACAAAGAAGGATATTGAGGACAGAGAGACAGAGAAGGAAATTGAGGAAAAGAGAGTCAAAGATGAAAGGAGAAAGGAAAAAGACACGATACTTAGGAAATGCGAAGAGAGAGAAAGAAGCGATGTAAATACATAGGGAGGATAATATATTATACGAGAAGAGAAAGTTTGTTAAAGATAATCCGGAAAAAAAGAATTTTTTGTTCGTATATTTTTGTACCCAAAGAAAATGATGATGATCACCCTTGGTAAACATGGAGGAGCCATCACTAAAATCCAGCATGCCTTCCTTTCCCACATTAACAAAGACAAAATCATCAGAGCCTTTTAATTTGACGACGACATAAATGTCTTTGGGTGTTTTATTATAGAGCATGGCAATAACACCAAACTGTTCTCCCCGTCGAACGGCGGATGGACCATCCACAATCATCATAAATGGACGGTTGGTCTCATACTGTGTAATTAAAATAATCATAATTATTAACGCCGAGAAGTTACACACACCCCACACCATCCTCCCCCATTTGGTTAGTGAACGTGAAAGTTCTCTGGCTGTTTACTACCATCTTTTATTATGTTCATAAATGTGTAAGTGAAGAGTGGGAAGTTGGGGAAGGGAGAAAGAGGAAGTCTTTTTTTTTCATTGATGTATTTACCACAATATCGGTCTCTAGAAGAGCAAATCCATTCTTTTTACTGACAGCAAAAGCATTGAAATGCCAAGTATCCGTAATTTTGGGGACATTCAACGTAAAAATGTAATCCCCTCCATGGGCAATATTTTGTTTGGCCCAAGCCCAATCTCCGTCACTCGGATCGTAGAAATCCTGTGTATATTTATAAAACCAACCCTTTAGTTTTTTTCTCCTCATATACATACATACATATATGCACATAATTTTTCCCATGTATTCAGTCAGGATTTAATCATAAATAAAACAAATTGGAATATCAACCAATAATAAAGGGATAAAAATATAATGTATGCATATTTCCAGTAATCGTGAGTGCAAGGCAGTACCATAAATCGGCTAATACGATTCACACGGAAACTCACTAAGTCTTCTTCGAGTGGCTTCTCACCTAATAATTCCAAAAAGAGAGTCTATACATTCAAAATGCACATACTCACAGGCCCATATTGGAGGTGAATCATCTTTTTTTTTTGCGTGAGAATGTAATATAAAAATACACGAATGCACAATGATGTGCAGTGCACGCACGTGAGAGAATTGAAATTATTATTATTATTCCGTTCGAATAAAAAAAAAATCCTCACAATCAAATTCATCCGTTCCATCCGTACAATGAGAAATTTTATCGCATTTTTCTTCCAAGGAGTAACACCCTTGCGTAGCACAGGGTAATTTCCCTTCCTCGCACACTGTATAGATACAAAGAAAGGAAACAAGAGCGAATTCACTTTTTTTTTTAATTCATATTTTTTTAATTCATTCTTTTTAATTAAAAAAAATGTATACATTTAAAACATTTTCACCGGCATAATCCCTACCCTCTCATATATCGAAGTTTGACACGCAATACTTTTGTTTGTACTTTGCCCATACATATTACGTGTACAACTTCGTTTGCGGTTTAGGAGACACTATTATAGCTTTAAAAAGCTGATGCTTTTAAAAAATATGGGAGGAAGGAGCGCAGTAAGAAGAAATAAATATATATAGTATACAAGGTACACAGTATAGTATTTTAGTATAATATTGTCCCATACCAGTTTCTTCAACTCCTGGTAGGAGTCCATCTGAGAAGGCGAGTAAATTGGATAGGAGGAAAGTTTTTGCCGTACTCACTCCATAGTTCATAGATGGGAAATACAGACTTTGGTCTGACTTCGCCCCACTTCTATCTCTCCAAGTAACCACATGAACGGAGCTACAAAGGGAATTTATGTTAAGTACATAAATATATGTAGGTCTAATAAATACATATATACACATCTACACCAATCTATAATATTTAATACGATAATAATATGCATTTTCCCTGCTTATTCTTTCAATTTACACAAATCAGTTGTTTATCTCATGAGATAATTTTAAATGTATACATGTGTACAACTAAAATACACCTTCATTCATAAAATAGGTGCAATGATCAAGGTAAATAAATGTGCATGTTAGTAACGTCAATGCTTATGATGAGAACGTTTTTTCCTCCTATTAAATCAGTATGTATAAGCAGATCTATACCCCTAATATACTTACCTATTTGTTGGCTCAAGTAAGTAGAGTTTTGAAAAAATGCTGGCAGTAGTGAAATCATTCCCAGCTTGCATCAGCTGTCGTACGCTTCGCTGAGCCGAAATGCCAAAATAAGCTCCTGCATAATTACAGTCAAAATGGGAATTATGTATAGGGGAGGATATTGTGTGCATGCCACCATTTGTGACATTTTTTAGAAGCTTGTCAAGAGCCGAACGAATTTATTAGTACGCGTCATGAATAAATACCATGTATTATGTGTGAGTATTAAAATAAGTAACTTATTCTAGTAGAAGTAGTGGATTAAGAGTAAAAGTAGAGTAAAAAAGAATTATATCATACATTAGAGATGCTCTCAG
This sequence comes from Disparrhopalites patrizii, assembly GCA_034698585.1. Taxonomy (NCBI): domain Eukaryota; kingdom Metazoa; phylum Arthropoda; class Collembola; order Symphypleona; family Sminthuridae; genus Disparrhopalites; species Disparrhopalites patrizii. The sequence goes on from JAQGBT010000047.1 coordinate 36,313, forward strand.
CTTATGCATCCATACAAATTCTTAATACAAAATGGATCCAAAGTGATACTAACCTGGATCACCCAACATGGTTACTTCTAGGGTATCCATCGACCTGTCTTTATTTTGATTGAGGAGTAAATTCATGGAATGTCTTGAAATAATGTCCACGGGGATAAACACACTATCGGAAATCACCTCGTCATTGGCCGTCAAATGGTAGACTAGAACCCGGAAGCCCGGTGCCATTTCCGAGGACACTACGACGGAGAAACTTTTAGGGAGACTCCACTTGTCTGCAAGGTGCTCCGTCCCAGATTGTAAAATCAACCCTTTCGCCATCACCTGTTATTCATCATGTTGTTGGTAATAATACGGAAGGACGCGTATTGAGTACATACGTGACAAACGTGACACCACCAGGGAATTTTGTAATCATTAAACAGAGGAAGATGTGAAGACCATTCAAAAGCAGAAAAAGAGGTAAAAGGGCGCGAAAGAGGGACATACATATATAGAAACACAAGCGAAAGAGACAAATAGTAGAGATGGGAGAAGTGAGAAATAGGAGAATTCGGATAGAGGATTAGAGAACACGGTTGAGAAAAAGTAGAAAATTAGAGAGAAAAGAGATTCACAGAGAGAGGGAAAAAGAAAGCCAGAGAGTGGGAGAGAAAAATAGGCGAGAGAGAAAGAAATGTATGGGACCGAGAAAGAGAGAAAATGGAGAGAGATGAGGAAGCAAGAGAGAGAAACAATGAACGAGAAAGGGAGAGAGAAAGAGAAGAGAGAAAAAGGAGTGAGAAAGGGAAAGACAAAGAGAAGAGAAATCGAGAGAGAAAAAGGAGCGAGAAAGGGAGAGAGAAAAAGGAGCGAGAAAGGGAGAGGGAAAGGGAGAGAGAAAAAGGAGCGAGAAAGGGAGAGGGAAAGGGAGAGAGAAAGGGAGAGAAAGAGAGAAAAAGAAGCGAGAGCGAACGAGAGGAAAATGGGAGAAGGGAAGAGAGACAATTGAAAGAGAGACGGCGACAAAACTAGGGTAAATAATTAAACAGCAAAAGAATCATAAAAATAATACGACTTATTTAATTCTAATGATATTGCCATTTGCCATCCAACTAACAGTTGAGCTTTCATTGGGTCATGACAATAATACCTAAATAGGAAAGTTAGGAAGGGGGAATTATGCAAACGTTGCCTCATAATGCATTCTGTACAAGCTGAAGAGAAGAATTTATTGCCCTTTTTAAACAGTAAAGCTGTTTCAATCTAATTAGTCCACTTTAAAAAATTGTAAGGAAATTCATAATGTTCCACACTTGCTGGAATGTATAATGTAATAAATAATAGGGAAAGTATAGAGGACTCACAATATAATGGAACTGTTTCAACTGGTAAGAAGCCGTCACATGGAGTGTTGCATATTCCCCCACGACGACGCGGGTCGTGGTTGTCCACACATTCAAGTACTTTCTCGAAGGGGAGAAAGCGGCATAGGCCGTCAAGGTCGTTTGTACTTGAATCCCGTCCTCATCCGTGAAATCTACTTGGAACATTAATCTTGAGGCTCGTCTAGGAGGAATGACCCTCACTTGGAGAATACCATTCTCCCAAAAGCTCTTCAGTCTCAATGTGTGAGATGGGGGTGAAATGTTACGTGTATATACATATAGGGATGTACATAGATAAAAAGAAAACAGAAATCGCATCTCTTATTATTAATGATTTGATATATAGAAATGACAGTATTTAGGAGTTATTATGGTGAATAGAAAGGTGAGAAATTGCGGTGGGGGGGGGAGGGGAAATATGTATAAAGGAAAGAAGTATGCCTATATGCACATGAGAAATATCGGCTACCTAGTTATCTCTAAATATTGACTGGGATTTCCTAAATAGCTCTCAAAAGCTAGGCGATCAATCTCATTTCTCTCTTGATTCGCGGGGTAAACCTCGATTGGTGCGAGACTTATGGATTCTCCCGACACGGTGATGGCCGTCGGGGAAACTCGGAGGTAGGATCTTTGGAGCTTTTCTCTCGAAAGACGTTCCATGTCACTGTACATAACTGATACCTGGGAAGAAATATTTCAAAAAATTATCATTTTCCATTTTTTACCGGACTTTTACTCTATCACATTTTTAACATTAATTTTGACCATTTAACATCAAAATCAAGTTAGAAGCATAAGCGTACATGTGTTACGAATTGTAATCCCGGTTTGAAAACGGGGGGAGCAGAATTGACAAATTTGAGTTGGTAAGTCTCTCCAATAATGCGACCTTCTGCAAATCCTGTACATATACACAGTTCAACATGGTAAATGGTAATTGTATTAACCAAAAACATAGCAAATAAATATTATATGGATAAATTGTTGAAGAAAAAAAGGAAACATTTATTCCTAATTACCGAGACGGGTTTCCCCCAAAAAATATTCCCGGATATCTGCTTCTACCCGTATTCCCACATTTGGTAACTGACCCACAGTCTCATAAACAATGGAGATATCCCATTTGACTTGCTCTGTTCCCGTCTGTTTTTTCGTTTATTTGTATAAAGAAATATAATAAACAATTCATCCTTATATGGCCTCATTCTTTTATAGCCACCATCCTCACCCCCTTTTTTAAATCTCATTTGATATTATAGACAGACAAAGACAAAGGGGAGAAAAAAAGACTTTCCCATTTTTGCTTTGTTGAGGCACATGAGAAGTTGTATATATATCTTACAATAAAAATCTGTTCGGCATCCACAAATGTGTACTCTTTCCTGGGGTCATCATACCGAAAAGCATACAGCCTCACTGTGGCATTCCCTCGCACAATTTTCTCCGTTCCATAAGAGCCGGAAATGCTTGCTTCTAAGGATTTATCTGAGGCCAGAATGAAAGTAGGTAGGGAGACGTACACCTGTGTTTTCCCCATGGGGATAATTGGAATTTGTAATTAAATTCCTCTTTGTTTACTTACCGAGAGTGAAATTATTTAAGTGTAGAAATTTTGCATAAATACATTACATATGTCATTAGGAAAATATTATATAACAGAATCAATCATAATTACCACAAAACACCTTGCACCAAACAACTATCTAATGCTACAATATAGCAAGTACCCCCCTCAAAGATGTATACACTAAGAATAAGAAAAAACCGGTATATAATTAATGTTAAGTACTGGCAACAATTTATCATTACTTACCTCAAATTGAGGCTGAAAATATTTTTCCACTTGTACAGATTTCTCTTCAATCTGGGTGTCGGCATGAACTTGAATCTTCCATTGACCAAGATTTGAATACTCTGGTAGCTCATACTTGAGATCAATTACACCTAATTATACATTCCATCAATGATGCACTGTGGGCTTGTGTATAGAATTAAATGGTAATCCATACCATGCTTTTTTCTCTAACACATCATTATATAATGTATATTGGCGAGGATTATTTGTAGACTTTTTTTTTATTTCCTCTCTGATGATTCATACCTTGATTTGAAGACACGGATGGCCACCGTCTCATTATAAAACCCCGAGCATCCTTTTTTATTACAGAAAAATAGAGAAAAATGCATATGTATGTATATCAGAATCATATGCAACTCTTATGCAAGTATTTTGAAGTGTGTTTTTAAAAGCTCATTTCAAAATTAAATCACTTATAAAAATGTATTTACATACCAAAACATAAATGTCCACGGAGTCCTCAAAGGGTTTTAAATCCCTTTTAAGCACCACTGTTCGAAACCTCACTAAAAACATGTAAAAGCGAAGAGTTTTAAAAGTAAGATTCCACTAAAAGACCATTTGATTAAATGCTCTCAATATTTGGAATATTTTAATATCACGATGTGATTTTGTTTTATTAAATTAAACTAATGTCGAAAAATTCCACCTGTTTGTCCCCCATTGTAGACGTAGCGGTTAGTTTGGATTAAGATGGACAAGAATCGTTCCGAAAAGGTTAAATTTGACTGATGAAGGAATATTGACCCTCCCTGTGTATTAGGATAATTCCCCTCTATCCTCACTTTGTAAGCTCCTTGAGTTAATTGTCTTGGGACCTGGACGCATACATTAATCAATGTTGTAAATCCAACTCAAGGACATTGGAAAATGATCAATTTTTGTCATTTTCAATCTTCAAAACATTTTCAGTCATTCATGGCTACAATGCGAGGTATGAATTTGCACTTTGGCTGTAGTAATTCAGACATTTCCCCATATTCACATACATGTAATTATACATAAGTACACGGATCCAACAGCCCAGTGTGCCTATGTAAACACATGTGTGTATGCGTGGTTTTATTTGGTCATAAAATCTGAATTAGGCTAAACTTTCAAAGTATTAGAATTAAGCCAATGAATAAAAGGTGAAAACAGACGTCCCAATAGGCATGTATCTACGTATTTATGTATGTATGTACTTATGGCAAAAAATAGATTTCGTGTAACTTCATCGTACTAAATTAAATACTGATAACAATGAGCTTTGAGCACTTGTGAAGCAACAATGAGGGGGACATGTTATGATGATGTGGAATCATCATATGACTGTTGTTACAATTCATTACAATGAGAAAAAAAAAATCATTGGAGTCAGGCTACCTATACAGATGTGAGAATATGTAGGATGGGTGTGTGTCTGTGACGACATGATATAAATGATACTAACAATGTCCTACAAGCCCGGCAAAAAAAAACGTATACATAGGTACATTTCCTGTCCATTCAAACATAATAATAGTAACTATCGTGGGTAATAATAAAAGACTCATGTGTACCATGTAAACATACAAAAGGTGTAAATATTTACTTTTCTATCCCATTTTTTAATTCTTTTTTCCTTCTCCCGCTCTGACATCTCTCATTGTGTAATTTTTTTTCCATCCCATATACATACATAATAAACAACAAATGAAAATCACATTCTCTCTCTCTCCCTTTAATGGGTAGTGATCCCATGTGGTTTACATAAATAAAGACACCGGTGTAAATTCTAATGCTTGGTTATTATTGTGTAATTTTTTGTTTGTTTAATTATTCATCCAACACAATAATTTCACTGTAATCACCGAATAATTTTTTATTTTTGTTTTACTTCTAATTCAAATGGACAACGGAAATCACGGAGGTTGAGGGGGATTAAAAACAATTATCTATTGTGATTAAATGATTTGATGAGATTTTTTTTTTTTGAAAATCAGTTACCCCAAAATTGGATTACGAAAAAATAATACGGTATAGAGATAATGCAACTACTGTTTGTTTATGTAATATGCCTTTACAAAATATTCTGCCTTTTCTCCTGAGAATTCTTTTACAGAAATACATTTTTTTACAGACATATTGCATGAAGAGAGGCTCACCTTAGATTTGTATTTTATTCCAGCAGAATGATAGACACTGCGAGAATGAGCTTTCTTTTCATTCAATCAATAACATGTGGAAAGAGACATATGTGACGAGACTTCTTGGAAGTGACACAAAAAGCAAGGGGAACTTCCAGGGAGAAAAGTGAGGATGACTAAATGTGTCCATTACTTTTATTGAACTTGCTATGTACTGGGATAGAATATACATTTGATATGAGCCTAATTCCAACCCTAATGAAAGATTTATGCATTTTGCAAACACACAATTCGGTCGTACGATGACGGGGAAAGTCACAGTAGCCAAGGAAAGAGAATATCCGAATTAATTGGCTAGAAAATCATTCGGACTACTTTCTACTTCACCAAGTATTTGGACTTGAATTTACAATGAGCACACTACGATTTGACCTAAATTCTAGGAAGGCACGAGCACTTGTCTCTCTCTCTCTCTCTCTTTCTCGTTCTCTCTCAACAGTGCATGTTCGAATGAAGCTCGCAGAAAATATTTCCTAAAATATCAATGCAATATTCATATTCTTCCCATCCTTTTTACATGGTCTTTTGGAACATTCTTGCCGACATTTACAAACGTAGAAAAGCTACGTGAACGGGTTCGATGGTTCAGCTTTCCTTGAATTAAAAGGTTTCATGTATTAGAATTTCAATGTTGTGGGGATTTCAGTTATTATAATATACATATTATATGTATGTATCTATTATATCTACATAAAGGGTCGGGGTTTAGATCAGGAAACTCCCTGCACGCGATTGATTGTGATGTTGCCTCGAACATGTAATTTGACGTTACAATACTTTGTAACGTGTGTGGGTATTCTTTTCTATAACTTGGACATTTATTAATTACCACATACCAAGTGGAGGTTTTGCATAAAAACATTAAGTGCCACACATGTCATTACGAACTCCAAGCTAAATGGACACAGGCATTAAGGGAGAAACATATAATAATTACAGGAGAGGAAAAAATGCCAGGAGCATTAAGACCGGAGGAATGAGAGAAAGGCAACGGGAGAGAGAAAAGTGGTGAATATGTATTATCTGTATGTACGAAGATGGAGAAAGAGAGAGAGAGAGAGAGAGAGACGAAGACAATTGAAAGGAAGGAAAAAAATAGAGAGACAAACAGAAATTAGTAGGAAACAGAAAAGATGTCTACGGCGTCACGCACAGTTTCCGTGTGTAATTACTTGAAAATAATCTCTACAAAAGTAGTTGTGGTTGAGAGAGTAATAAATGCTTGATGGCAAAGCCCGATTTAATAACCACTTAATGAATACTTGCTAAACATTGCCGTTTTACTGGGAGAATTAATTTGTATCAATTTTTTCAATATGTGTAAGAAGTACCATGTGCGTATATTATACTCTATAGATACTTATGTACAAACACCGAACCGGCATTTTCTTTGCATTGTAAAAAAATTCAATTCAAAAGGTTTGTTTCCTCCTCAGATAGTTTGGCGAAATTAGTGTGAAATAAAAATAAAAAACGTAAAAAAAAAAAAATACTTACAAGAATACTGTATGACTGGGAGTCAGGTGCTGTCATGGATGATGACGTCCCTTGCAAATCGACTCCATCCTTTGACAATGACATTGTTACCTGAATAGGAGTAACTGAAGCTTTCCTTATGGTAACCACTGCCCTGTAGACTGATGAAGGGTGAATAATAGACGGGGCAAGCACTACATAATTTCTATAAAAAATAATTCAGATAGCAAAATGGGGTAATTTTTTTTTTTTTTTTAATTTCACGTTTTGCCCTTCCAATACACTTATCAGCTATATCTACACATTGGTACACTCCTGCAAACTTGAAAAAGCGCTACACTTATACTTTTGAGGTAAAAATCACTATCACTATGCAATTTCGGTCACGATTATGTATCTCAAGGGCAAGAAAAACTACACACTTCTATAGTATTTCATATTTTTTCAACTTGTGCATTAATCAATAGAAAGACCGGTGACCGGTAATTTGATAGCCATAATATACACAAGTACAAGTAAATATCCAAGAACAAAAATGGGAAGATTGCGACAAAGAGTGAAAGAATTTTCTATCATACTTACACTGAAGATTTATTTCTGTAGTTGTATTCCTCCCGACTATTTAAGCGGTCAGAATTGAAGAAATTGATACCGCTGCTTTGATTGGAATAGCTAAATTGTAGTGGAGGAAATTGTAATTGGGCGTGAACTAATAAATTTTGATTGAGACTCACTACAGTCCATAATGTCATCACAAATATACTGGCAGAGACTTCTCTCAGGCTAGACATAGTGAAGCGCCAATGTAGAGAAAATATGCACGTTTTTTAGAGGGTGACACAATATCAATACTATTTGTAAAGTGTCAAAGTTTTAGTATTTTTTTAAATTCAAAAAATAGGCATATCAATCTTTGATGCAAAAAATATTCTTCAATTTTATTGTGTCATTTAATGTCAATAGAGATGGACGTTATGTGTAACTCATGTCAAATCCAGCATATTAAGTACACACATAGAGAATATGATGGGACAGACGGGAAGGGCAATAATTTTTTAATTACTCCTTCGTCCTCAAACAAAGTACTTCACGGAACACAGACATTTAAAAATAGACTTTTCGCACCACCAAAGAATTTCCACTTCCGCTGGCAGTTAAATTGAGATCCATTCTTTAAGTAAATAGGATGTTAAGACCATTGGAGTCAAATCACAGTAATCAATTATCACCCATCAAATCTACCCATTCCGGATTTTTTTCCCTTCCATATGAGTAATTGTATTGTTTTAAAAATATATTTCGATTAAAATTAAAATCCTAATAATATCAAAGAGAAAATCACATGTCACAGAAGCCCCAAAGTGGGATATTAATGCAAAACGAAAGACCACTGTAGTAATTTCCCCGGCAAAAAAAAAAAAAAGGCTATCACATACTACAGATGGGCAACTATTTTGTTGTGCAATAGTATTTTTTAGGCGAGTGAAAGAAGAGCTCCCATTGAGCTGTTCACTCAAGTCCACTCAGCGGCAGAGTGGGACTCTTCACCGACGTAATATACGAGGTGAAATGCGAAAGACTTGGAGGGAGAGAATATTTAATGTGGGCATTTAGTGTGTATATATAGTATATATACATATATATATATAGGTATATAGTATTTATTTAGTTGGGACAGACACTCTTTCTGCAACTCCTGGGCAGAGCAAATAAACAGCAAAATAGTATTATTATATAGGAGTATAAGTCTAGACCTTCCATTAAGTTAGTCAATGATTCGCAGCAATAATGAAATGAAGAAGCATTTTCTCCCTCTTTCTGTCTCTCTCTCTCTCTCTCTCTCTCTCCCTAGCTAAATAATATGCAACTGGTTGTTCCTGTACACTCTCTCACCCAATCTCTCTCAATAATATCCTCTCAACAGCTACTACCTCAATTACCTTCATAGTAGCCTTTACCACTAACTAGTAGAGAGACGTCAAATGATGAGCTGGTGGAGTCTATATGTACGAGGATGTAATTATCAGACTATCAGAGTGAAAATTCACAGAAGCAGATTTCATTCATTTCGCGTTTCCAACTAGACAGAGAGAGAAACAAAGAGAGAACAAATGAAAGGGTTACATGTGTATGTATTGTGCAATCTGAAGCACCTCTAAACCATGTACATTTTCTGCTACAATGTGTATTTGCTAAAACTGAGTGAATGTTCAATTTTTTGTCCTCGTAAAAAAATTCCAGATCTTTTCTTACTTGCACATGCATATGTTATGTATATACAGCTTACACATTTATCTCCGGAGATAGACCCAGTATACAGGACGTTTCACAAAAAAGTGGACGAATACTTCTTTCTATATCGTCTATGTGACAAGGCCGAGAGACTTGATCATTAGCTCATTGAACAGCTAGGAAGACGCGCTTTCAGAATTGCTGGCCAATACTATTCTGCACCGTTCCATGTATTCGCTAGGGCAAGAAGCGCGCGCGGAAAACTTGCCATGTTAAAATATGGGATTCCATAAACAATGGATTAGCCAAATAAAACTGATCCGATACTTCTGATTATATCTTTCACAATCCTTTGTGTTGTTGTCTCGCCATAACTTTTGAACAGAAAGGCACAAAATATTCATGTTTAGCGATTCAGAATACTAACATTTATATATCTAACTAGCTGATGAGAACTTCTTTGCATCTTCTTATCTGGAAGATATTAGAAGTATCGGATCAGTGTTACTTGGATAGTTGGCTAATCCATTGTTTACAAAGTACCATATGTTAACATGGGAATTTTTCCGCGTGCGCTTCTTGTCAAAGCGTTTGCATAGAACGGTGCAGAATAGTATGTATTGGTCAACAATTCTGAAAGTGAATCTTCCTAGCTACTCAAAGGGGCTAATGATCACGTCTCTCGGCCTTGTCACATAGACGTTATAGAAGCATTCGTCCTCTTTACGTGAAACACCCGGTATACCGGTATAAGTCGTGTCTATATGAATTGACTTCCATGTATGCACGCATTGTCTACTTTTTGTTAACTACATTTTTTTTTGCTGTTTGATTTTAAAATATTTACTCATTTCAGTACGTGTCTTGCACCTTGCAATGGTTTGTTTCTTCAGGTCTGGACGTCGCTGTGTGTAACGAAGTTGATGTATGATGCAAAATACAGAATCAAACGGTGTTAATTGTTAATACTGATTGCTGCAAAACGTTCTATTCCTCAGATACCATCATGCGGCAAATGCCAGGAGGAAGAACTCTTGATATTTTATTTCCCGTAATAAAAATTTGCCTACAAAAATATGTCATAGGATGGAAAAACGGAATAACACTAGGTATACATTACATACATATATTATGTATGGACACACTATATTCCAGGTGTTGCTGCATTTTAGTAAATATTAAATATAGCCGACGTGGCGGAATATCATACACGGGAACGACGGAATTGTGCTCAATGCACGCCTTGCACTTGTAAATATTTTGCAGGTTTTTTTAGTCGAAAAGCTAATGCCCTGAATATAATGCCAGAAGCTCGACACTATCTTCTAGATAGGTAAGTAATGTAGACATGCATGAATTTATTACAACTTACACCATCGGCAAATAAGTGATTATCAATTCGCTCCGAAGAAACAAAGTGTAACTTCACGAACAATAGTAAATAAATTATTCTGAATACAAATTAAAACAGCGTTGAAACACCGAGCACCAACATTTACATCATATTGTAGTAACACCGGATTTAAATATTTATCTTAATAAAGTAATCCGGGAATTGTACACACAGTACGAGTTTATAAAAACTGAAATGCTCTTCTGAATGAATGTGAGAATCCAAAGCCAAAACTACCGACGAGTCGATACGATAGTAGCGGAATCACAAGCGAAATTGAAATTTTCCGGCTTTGGTGATATACTTTACTCCTTTGAATGGCCGATATTTTTCGCCGTACATATCAAGTCGACTGACTTTTATGCCAGAAACAGCCATTTGGTTGATGAGAAAATTTACCTGGTCAAAAGAAAATAGCTCACAATAAGAATACACGGGAATACACAGACGTGTGTGTGTGATATGTTTTTTAAGCAGTAAACATAACTTACATTAGCAGTTGGGTATGACTCAATTTGTGGAGATCCAGCTTGGAGGTTAATCTGCAAAAACCAACCAAGATGCGTGAACTTATGATTACATAATAGTACATTATCGAGAGAATTAACGAATTAACATTTACCGTGCCACGTAGATTCGGCAATTTTTGAACATCAACCTTTCCCACTTCCCAAAGAAGAACTTTACTGACAGGGTCGAACGAGTACTTTCCTTGTGAAGCCGTCAATGAACAATTTAAGACAGATTTAGGCATAGGAATTTCTATAGACACATTTTCCACCTGCGAACATACACAATATCGTTTAAATAATATAATAAAATATAATAAAACTGACACTCAAATATACTGAGTAAGAATATAAAATTTCACCTGTCGACCCATGGTTTGCTTAGGCCCAACAGTAATATCAAGCTTTCCCTCACGGAAAGAAATGTAGTGCTTCAAATAAATCGGGATTGCTACTATACTCTGTGAACCAATGTGATAAGATATAAGACGGAAATTTCCATCCGGTGGAATAAAAGACAAAACTTTCTCGCTCTGAAAAACAATTATGACATTAACCATTAAATAATTGAATTCATCAACAAATACATTAGTTGTTTATGAATATTTCTTTTCTGAGCAGCCTTTAACTTAAGCAATAAAATCATTTAATTTGAATGCTGCAATAACTGAAAAATATATACCTCCCACCGCTTAAAGCGAATGCATGGATGGAAACTAACATCGTCCAAAATTCTAGGATTAATAAACGTCATGGATAAATCAGGCATGCCGCTCAATTTGATACAACAGTCCACCTAAAATCAGGAAGATATTATTATTACTACCCACAATCAAGGTCAATGTCTTACGACTCTACCACTGAATATTCTGAACTGATGATTTACATATCCCAAAATTTCGGCAAAAACAGTAGATCCATTTTTATCGATGATAGCATCCACCTCTTCCACAACATCAAAATAGGCTTCGTTATTGGCATACTTGACTCCACTTCGTCTCCAAGGAATGTTTGATAACTGTCCGGACGGTAGCGTACAGCTAACACTGCCAAAACCAATACAAATCCGATTAGCATTGCAGTAATTTGTACGTCAAACGACATATAGGTTACCGATTATACACAAATTACTGAAATTTTACAATAAAATAAATGTTTAATTACTTTGACTTTCCAGTCACAGTGTTAGCAATTGTACGCAGAATATTCGGAGGTTTGATGAGCTCTTTGAGTATGTTGGACTCAGTGGCAAGCGGGAACCCATTATCAAGCATTTCATCTAGCAACTGCGAAGAAGAAACAAATTAATCGGAGCGGAAAAGCATACACGAATAATCTTTGAAAATGTAAAAATTGGTTATTGACTACATATAGTTCTGGAAATATTGAAACAGATCCTACTTCGTAAATGATCACAAAATGTTCTTTAATAATGGATTCTGTGCATTCTCCAAAATAATCCACGAACGTGTCCACAACCCTGTGTAAAAACTCAACGACGAAAAGTGGGGTTACTGAAAACAGAAAATAAGAATACAAAATAATTATGATACTCAATCAAATACTTTCATCCAGAACGCTTCTCCATCCATCGATATGTGTTAATTTGACGAAAAAATGATCTGTTCTTTTTACTTTTGTTACTTGAACTTCAACCACATTCATACCTTCAGTAGTGCAAACAGCCACGAAATAAAGGTTACACCGGAAAACCGTGATTAAGTAATGATGTGGAGTGGCAATCACAGGAGGCATATCAATGGGAGAACCCACTTTTTTCTGCTCTTCAAAAAAGTAATCACACACCGACCGTGAAATCACCGACTTCCAATGCTTTTCCATGAACACATCCCTAAAAAAAACAGGTCAAAACGGCATGTGAAAAGACATCAACACACATTTCAATTGCCCAAAATCTTGGTAGGGGGACCATCAACCTTTTGAACGACGTCAGTGTAATAATTATACCAAACAGAAAATCAATGGGCAATACCCAACGAACTCTGAACTTACCCGGATGTGTTGATTATAAATAAACTGTGGATCATCTTGTCAATAGTACCACTAGAAACTTTCACACGTATGGTTAATTATATTATAATTGCATAGACAAATCTACTGGAACACCTTCCTATTAAATTCTAACACTGCAGTAACAGTAAACTCTTGGAAAATATAATTAACGGTGAGCAAAAGTAATGGGTATTCAAATGAGTAAAAATCACTGATGTATCGACATTGATATGGGTTTGATTATTGATCGTTTGATGATTCCCTTTAAACACCTGGTAATCAAATGTCCCGCTGTTCTCTTTAAATATGTTCTTTCTTCGCTCATCCAAACAATACCAAGATCTTAATGAACTTTTCCAGGTCAAACTAATAGTGATTAAACTAATTCTATTCACTGCTTTTCAAACATTAATTTGCTACCACCCACATTAAACTACACATTGCACAGCCTGCTGCTTTCTTTCCAACAGTAAATATGTTCGCCCTATAAATGGGAAAGATCACACAAGATATCACATCATACCGTATGTTCGCCGAAAAACGCAACCCGCTCTACCGCTTTAACCTGTCCGTTTAAAAATGGGATGTCAAAGACGTGAAAAAAAATCACAATTTAAACATATGAGGGTTAACAAATCAAAAAACATCGCTAGTTATGATTTATTATAAAGATTTAATAAATATATTTATTCTAAATATTATAATAAATATTCGAGTTAACATGTTAACCTCCATATGTTAACATGTGATTTTTTCACGCATTTCACATCTCATAATTTTTAAAAGGAAAGCTTTAGAAGCAAAATACTTATCAATTCTGAAAGCTTGACCTCTTAGCAAGCCAACGAACTGGTGCGAATGTGTCTACGCCTATAGCCTATAGAGAAGTTATAAGCGGGAGAGTAGGTTGCGTTTTTCATGGAACATTATAGTCACACTCTCCATAAAGGACACATACACATACACACATATAAGTTCAGTGCCGGTTGAGATACAAACCGGAGTGAGTCCAAATTTTTTCAAATATAAAAAGACGCTGCTCACGTGGGCAGCGTCTTTTTATCTTAGTTTTAGCAAACTAAGCTTATGGGCTCACGTGGGCAATCCAGCTTTCGCAAATAATAAAATTATACATGTAAGGTATGATTAACGATTAACTATTTATAGCACATATACATATTATGTACATACTGTAAGCAAATGCCTCATTTGCTCTCGTCGCTATGGTGTAATAGTTATTATTATTAAATTTAATCTATTGCTCAATGATTGTAAGCCGAGCTAGCTCGGACTTGGAGGATTCTCTCCTCCTCATTCGGGTCTTCGCACCGCTCACGGGTAGATGTTGCGCCCGTTGAGTTGGTTCCCGTCTCCCTTTTCTCATTTTCCCTAATAAAATCTGCCTGCTTTTGCCTGATTTACTCTACTTGTGCTTATTTTTAACTAACTTGTGCTTATTTCTAACTAACTTGTGCTTATTTCTAACTAACTTGTGCCTATTTATAACTATTACTAACTACTAATTACTGCTATTTCTAAATACTACTACTAAATGTACCTAAATCTGGCTACGTCACCCAACAATACAATACCTACGAGGGTGGTATGAAAAGTATTTTACCTACCTGTGATACGATTTCTGTACATTCCTGCACAGATTGGTCCCTTGCATGTACGCATGCAAAATCTTGGTTCTCTAGCTTAAACTCTCATAAAATAAGAACGTCTCAAAATTCCAAAGTTCGGATTTAACATAATTTCAGGAAACACAAGCCGCCCTTCGGGCGGCTTGTGTTGTGTTACTCAAATAACATTTATGCTTTCATCACACAATCACACTCATATAACAGCTCTCTTCCTCCAGATTTTAAGACAACTGACTTTTAAAAAACATAATGTTTTAAAAACGCAATTAAATGTCTACATCAGCGGTGACATTTTAGAGTGTCTCTACTGGACATGATTTTAGTTGAACAATGACACATGACCATATTTCTCATCTTTTCTTATTTTATTGTTTAATTTTTCTTTTTATTGCCTCCAAGTATGAGAAGGGCCAGCGATAAAAAGCAGAAATCAATACTGTGATGTATTATGGCAGCGGAATTATTTTGTGGAAATGTTTACTGCGATGTTTTGGCGTCGGAAATGTTTCCCGCGGAATTACCTCTTAAGACTTAGGAACATTTAAGTGTTTGTATCATTCACATCTTAAGATGTTACTGAATAAGAATGGACATTTATTGTGCTTTTCATGGGCGAGTCAGCATGAAACAACTATCACCAATAACCACTTGTACAACATTAATTATTATAAAGGCTTAAAAATAGGGCAATCTGGAGATGACGCTGGAAGCGATGGGGAAAAAATCCTGAAATCCGACCGGTTGTTTTCGCCATTATTGATTGGTTGTAGTTAATTAATAATTAATGAGATAATAATTAATTGAGTGACATTTTGGTTAATTTGTAAACTAATTATTATCGTCACATTAATTATTATTTTATAGGCTCTAATCTCTAATAAATGGCATTATTGGACTAATGGAAAGTGAGCTATGTAGTACGGACATAATTCAATGGATAAATACGGTGGTAAAAATTACGAGTTAAAAATACAGCGTAAAGAAAATTGTAGGAATAGGTTAAGTAAATGTATTTTTAAGAATTAAGTGAGCTACTTCTTATGGAATGCTCTAAGAGCGAGACAGGCGTAGGCGAGGAATCGAAAAGTGATGACATGAACTAAGAGTCCAATGATATCCTGTTTGAAGTACTTGGGCTCATAGTTAAAGAATTTGAGTACTTGATCCCCATCACCGAAGCTGATGTTCTTGTCCGATTGATTCTTGATCACACTCTCCTTGTCCGAAATGTCATGAATGGCAGCCCACTGATTTACAAAGAGGGTTTCACAACCAAAATAGAACCATGTACAGTATTTGACCCACTTGAAAAATGGGGGTGTGGCATGATCACGAAGGAAAAAGCCGGAGAAAAGGAATATTGGGACTAATGTGGGAGGAGTAACAGCTAGGGCCACAATTAAATCCTTGCAAAGGATACTCATAAGGTAGCCAAATGAGGCACTAACATCCCCCACCATCACCAGGATGAGCAAGGACCACAAAAAATTTTTTACTCCACTAGCCAAGCCCACCAAATAGTAGGCGATGGAGTCAAAAATGAGAGCAGATAGAACGATGAAGGGTAAATCGGAGACACTCTTGGCAAGGAAATACGCATCCATCCTGTACATGCGATTCCAATGCTCCCGAAGGATGACTGGCATCTCGTCACAAAAGACGAAGATGACCCCAAAGCAGTTCATGATTGTAAGGACCATGATGAACATGAAGAGGGCACCATTCATATTTTTAAGACCACTCTGATCCAATTCCTGTTGATAGAAAACAAGGCCTATGACCAGGGCCATTCCCACCGTTTGCATCAATCTGGCCAAGCAAATCCAGGGGTCACGAAATATACTTAGGAATGCTCGTCGCAAAATGGCATCAAATTGAACACACCAAGAGGCTCGGAATGTTGGACATACATTGCAACGTCTCCTCCTAGCCAATACTTTGGTTTGTGTATTCCGATTTTTCGAGATGGTATCAATCTCCTGATACTTCCTGGAGAGAAGGTACGCATTACAGATCTTATCATTCCGTTCCTGACAACTATTCTCATCCCCAGGGATGACGGACAAGGTGAAGGTGAAAAAGTCCGCAGGGTTATGATTCATGGGGCAAGGGTAGCCAACTTGATCAAAGAAGCTGAGGGCTTCCAATGTGGCCCCTTGGAATGCTACCCGACCCTCCGAGAGGAGGCAAATGTGATCAAACATGTCGAAAACTTCCGAAGGTGGCTGATGAATGGTACAAATGATGGATTTCCCTTGATTTGTCATCTTCTTCATGATTTCCACCACGTTTTGAGCCACAAATGCATCTAGGCCGGAAATGGGCTCATCACAAAAGAGCAGGAGTGGGTCTGTGAGGAATTCACTGGCGAAGGCCAGACGCTTTAATTCTCCAGTTGAAATCCCTTTTCCAGCCTGAGGATTCCCAATGACTTCTCCCTTGCTCTTTGTCAGACCCAGCTCATGGATGACTTGATCCACCCGGGTGATTCGGTCGGCGAACGATAGGTCCTGATTCATTTTCACCCGGGCCGTAAATATCAAATGCTCTCTCACCGTCAATGTGGGGAAGAATAAATCCTCTTGATGGACATAACCAGAGATTTCGGACACGAAGGAGGCATCTACTGGTATCCCATTTACGTAGCGATCACCTTCCACGTACAGGGGTCCACTTTCAAAATGTAGGGCATTCAGTAATGTGGTTTTCCCCGATCCGCTACCACCCATGAGGGCTACGAGCTGTCCAGGACGCATGATACCGCTCACATTTTTTAAAATATGAAGAAAATCCTTGCTACTATTGCAGCAACCACTTCCTTTCTGAGAATTGACTTTCGATTTGATGGCAGAGATTTCAATGGGATAATTGGGTGGGGGGCGATGATTGAAAACATTGAGTTTGTGCCAGGTGTACACGGCACCTCTTTCCAGGTCCAAGCCGGATGTGTAGCCGTCCTTTAAATCGTCATTGGGATCTACTACTACTGCTGCTGGATCAGCAGCACTCAACGGTGTCATCATCATTTTGACAGGGCTATGAAACACCAGGGTGATGCCCGGTAAGACGAATGTTAATTTCTGTAATAATACACATTTTGTGAGTCAAAGCACAACTTTGCATTATATCCTGGACTTGATTATATGTATATTACATATATTATAATCAAATAAGCATGGTCTTCTAACGATATTTTGTTTTTTTTAGTCATAGTTTAGCGTTCGACCGCAGCAGGGAAATTAATTGTATTGTACGTACATGTGTGTATATTCACTAAAGGACATTATGTATCTGATCCCATAAGAAGTCGCTGAATATCTAATTATTTTCCGCAAATGCTGATCCGCACTACAACCTCATTTTACCACATGTGGCACGTACTGGTCAAAATCTTACACGAAGTGTACATGTGATACGTATGTGTATGATTAAATGAAGGTTGTTATTATAGCAAAACGTATTTTAATTTTTTTAATGAAAACTGTCCAATACGCCAGGTACTATGAAAGCATGGATTTAGTTGAACTATAACTCCAGGGGGATAAAACCAGAAATTCGTCCAGAGGAGAACCGCAAAAGTGCGGTTCCCCTCTGTTCTTATCCTTTTTGCATATCCATAATATTCCATAAACAACGAACATGCAAGTATGGCTGTAAAAAATTATATTTGACATTATTTCGTGTGCGTACGACATACATGCTTTCTTTCATTGCCCCATTCAAGTTTCGGTGTTCATCCGTTGTTACTAAACCGCTTGTAAGTCTGTTGACCTTGCTTGAATTCAAACTTCAAAGTCGACATGGTACGTGAAAGTGCCCTCATGACTAAAATCGTAATAAATTCCACAATTACTCATTGACATGAGGGGGGAAATATTTGGAATTGTTGGCATAGTACTTACTACTTTTGGAAATTGACCCCTGGCTTCTACCAATGGAACTTCTGCTATGTTCTGTAGGCTAGCATGAGCTGGTCAGTTTTGAAAAATGCTTTCACCCAATGTCTTATTGAGGAAATATTTGAATGAAAGAAACTAACGACGTTATCATGAATATTAATGCCAACATTTTCAGTCCGTGTCCGTGCCCAGTTGCCCAGTCGTAGATGATCCAGCCGATGTCTTGTGGGGGGAAATGGTAATCAATGTTGATCTGCAGATCTATGTATGTATGTACATATATTATATTCGACAGTTCCACAATTTCCGCAACACTTTTGTTGAGTACCGGGAATGGTTTCACCAATTTCATAAACTGGAGATGTACTTAAATGAAAGTAAAACTAATGAAGTGATTAATAAAATGAAGGGCAACATTTTAAATACTTAGGTCCTTCAGTCCTTCCACACCCGTAGTAAATGTCCCAGGTCCCAGCCCCAATAGCTTTCAAAATGATTACTGGTTAGTGTGGTAGAGGTACAAGGTAAATAATAAAGAAAAAGTCAGAGACACATAATTTTATAGTTCATCTGCTTTAATAATCATTATTATTATTTATTACAAAAGAAGTTGACACACAGTAACGAATACACAAGGCAGTATCTTTAATGCGAGCTTTTTTTCATATTATGTATAATATAAAAACGGTATTGAACGAGTTGTAAAATCTCCATGATGACTTCAAATAATATAATACATACAATAGAATAGAACAATCGAATGGTTGCATTTTAATCTTCTTCTTTTTTTCATTTGTGTTCTATAATAATAATATTTTTTTTATTATTTGCGCTAATTAAGTGCACCCAATCTACTTCCTTAATAAATACTTTTTACACAAATCTTGCAAATATTTAACAGTACATAGTAACAACATTACAACTAGCATTTTTAAATAATAACTTATAAATAATTTCTATACAAAAATGTTTTGATTTTTTCACTATATTGTCACTACTTTAACCAGGAGATTACTTGTGTAACGGTCAGGGTCGCTGAGCCCATGTTTTGAGGATCATTTTTATATATGTACCACATTTCAACGTAACGGATAATTCGGGGATCATTATTATTTATTATTAATAATAATGTTTTATAGGGAGGCTGGGACAACCACCGTTAGTTATAACCTTGGATCAGCCTTTTTTACATGTACGGGGAAGGCTCTTTTTTGCGTGGGAGGGAGGGGTATTTTGAATGGGGAAATGGGAGATGAAAGGTTTAATTAGTTTCATATAGATAACACAAATCATGTTTGCATTATTATTATTACACACTCATTATTTCTTGTTCCTCCGAATTTATTCTCCTATATATTTATTAGTATACATTCTAACTGTTGGGTTTCTTCAATAGGGGAGAGCTACCTAGAAAATCTACATGTATTACAAAGTATACAAGGAATGATCTCGACTTCGAGAGTTGGGCACGCTAAATACGTGTTTTGACTACTCTGCGTCTAAACCATTACTTTTTAAATGATTCTTTTCGTCTCAAATTGCACTACTACCATTACTAGCCTCGACGGCAGGGCTCTCAGACCTTATAGGGGCTTTGAGCTGCAGCCTAAAAAAATGAAGCCACGACCGTCACGTTTACACTGGCTGGGCACGGGCACATTATTATTATTTTTTTTTTTGCATTTATATTTAATATTACACCTTTGATATTGATATTCATAGTACATTAATTTATTATTTAATCGTAAACAAACATTGTTCAACACTTTAAACGGCTTTATATATATGAAATATGTACATGTATAAATATAAGATATAAGTCTCCTGGTGTGGAAAGGATTTGAATAAAACTTAATGAAGGCTGGAATAATTAAAAATTTACTAATAATAAAAGGTTCTTGGATAAGGTAATGTACCCAGTGTTTACAGTGGAGGCGAGCTCCACCATTCTCATTAACATTAAAAAAAACATTCTATAGCACGAAACACCAGACACCGATAGCTTTCTTTTAGAAGGTAGTACTAACACACTCTTAGACAACGTAGTCTTACAACTACGTTTATAAACAGTTGCAAAATTTATCGCCGCTATAAGAATTGGTACACGTTGCTGAAAGCGCTATGAAAACTATATAATATATGTATGTTATTTATTATTTTTATAATAAATATTGAGTTTTATCTCACTGCAAAAATGTATCAGTCTGATGAATGCGTGTAACGCATGCATTTTGCTTGTACCTACAAGAAGTGAATGATCATGATTAAAAATTGACAGATTTTTTTTTGTAATATTGCAGTTCTTCTGATTATTAATTAATTAGTTATACATAGTTTTGCTGTTCGGTAAAAAAAAAAGGTACATTATAATAATGACAGGATGCCAGATTACTGTCACATGAATTACTAGAAAGTCGTCATCCATATACCCAATACCAACAACATAATGAGACTTGCAGTTGCGCTCAGCTCTCGCTCTCACTGCTGCTGTTTGCAGCACGACAACCAATGTCTATTTCAGCATTATAGCATAGGGTTGTATTCCTGAAGTAACCAATATTTGCAATTTTCTCTGTTTTAATAACCTTTTACAGAATCGATTAATTAACTGAAAGATATGATACTAGAAGATGCCATTAACGTTACTAAGCAACACTGCGTACATTTCGTGGCAACAGGCGACATCGGGCACAATTTTTTTTAAATTGTATCCGCAAAAATGTAAATTTTACACACCATGACTTTTCCTCGGTACTAGAAGAATAAGAATACAGGCAAATAAATGATAGAAATTACAAAATATCCCACTAGATTAAGTCGATTGACATGGAAAACTCAGAGACTCAGACTGAAACGTTTTGGAGGCTTTAAGTGAAACACGTGAGTACTTTTATAATCGTAAAGATTTGATCTCGAAGTATTGTTTATATGTTACCCAGTCAATATGTGAAACAGCTAATTTGCCGCTTATGCTTATATTACAATCTCCAAATAGCTGTTCATACAATTCTATGTAAGTTCTGACTTCAATTCAAAGGGATCAGAAAGGCGAGCAGGAAAAACGTAAGGCCAAATGGACAGTATTTCCATTAGTCTTACCTAAAACGTACATGGCAAAGTCTATTAAATCTCTACCACTGGTCAGTTCAGCAAATCGTGGCGCGTCACTTGTGAACTATCACGCTATTTTTCTTGACAATTGAGTCTTCGTTAAACATTTTAAGTCGGCTTTTGCGAGGAAGGAAAGGGAGTTATCACCGAGGCGGCCACCGCAGAAGCAGGAGCAGGGTTTGCAAGAACTGCAAGATTGAAAACACCAGATGTAAGTCATTTTTGAATCACTTTTAACTCATCAAGGTGGTGTTTTTAAGAATTACCTCCATAGTGAGGCGAGTATTGTGGTGGAACTGCGGGTATCATGGGATAAGTCAAACCGACGTGGTGGGTATGATGATGTGTGTGACTGTGCACATGGTGCTGCGTTGGGGGAGAGCGACTTTCAGAAGGTTGCCCGCCGATAACTGGCTTAGAATCTTTTGTGAGATCTGCTGGTTTGCTTGAAGAAATGGGTCCAGCTGAATTTGAACTGGTGTTATTACTGCCAGAATTGCCACCCACTATGCTTCCTCTGCCACTTCTTTCAGGCATAGTTCCGGGAGAACTGGGAGTTGGTGTTAAGTTCTGTCCCGGTACTTGATTTGAACTCACTTGTGGGCTAGGAGATTTTAGTGCTCTCTCATGTAATTCGTGTATTTTATGAGAAGCATAATATTGAGCGGCATGATGCTGAAGTAAATCCAGGGCTTTGGACGCAGGACCTGGAGGAGCAGATCCACTAGGTCTGCTTAAATCTTCAGGAAGAGGAGTTCCTCCAGGTGTGGGGGGATATCGGGGAATAGATCCGGGGTGCATGTAAGGTGATCCTCCATACGGTCCCGGAACAAGCACTTGTCGGTACAATGGGTGGCTGGGGTCAAACGTTAATCCAAATGGATTACCAGGCAGATAACTCTGAGGAAGATAAGCGTATGATCCTGCAGTTGGAGGAGGAGGGGGTCCTTGGGTTTCCATTGTAGGTTTTGCTCCTTCATTCTTGTCCTTCCCATCTTTATCCCTGTCTGAGTCCATATCCCGATCTGAGTTTTGACTTTTAATATTCTTGGAGCTTTCCAATGAACTTCGCGAACTTTTTAAGGAAATTGGATCTTTATTTAAGTCGTTCTCTTTGCTTGAGTGCCTATCATCTCGTTTTGAGTCCTTTGTGTGTTTGTTACATGGCATAAAATGCTGTGGAGGTAGCAAGTTAACCCTTTTGTCGCTTGGGTATGCATTTTCCGGGAATTCGGGTTTGACATCATGAGGGTCATGATCCACAGACATAGTTGACATCGATCGAACGTCTTTCTCCCTTCTGTCTTTGTCTAACCTATCAGCACCAGGTTCTTGTTTGATGTTTCCTACCAGATTTTGAGGTTCATCTTTGTCACCAATTTTGATTTTGCTGCGCGATTCAGTTGTCATTTGCAGTTCTCGTTCCTTTTCATCTGCGTAAGCCCTAGCAAGATTATTGCTAGCATAGGAACCCTCACCCAGAATGCTTGCTCCGTAGGGCTGTTCATAATAATTTGAGTACGGATAATGAGGTGCGAAATAATGTTGAGGTAGATATTTGTTCCCAACCGCATATTCCATTTTTGGTGAACGCCTTTCCTCTGCTGGAACAGAAGATGTAGGAGGCACAGGAACACTCTGATGTAAATGGCTTGCATGACCAGGATGACTCTGCGTGGGAATGTGTGAATGCGGCTTTGGCTTGTTTTTGCCATCGATGACCCCAGATTCTTCAGGGCCACTGGGCCTTAAACCATCAGATTTCGAGGATTGGCTATTTCCGTTTGCTGGACCGGAACCAGAATTGCCTTGTTCCATGTACGGAGAATAAAACGACGGGAAAAACGATGAGATTGAATGAGCTGGAGGAATTCCTATTCCCAGGGGTCCATCTTTTTTACCTGCCAATTCAGGATTAGTCACAACCAAATTCTTCACACAGTTATCTTTCGCAGAATTCACACCCCCTGTAACTGATGTATCAGCCTCCGTTCCAGAATCATTTGCATCAGAAATATCGGAATACGCTGGACTTTGGGGGTCATCCCGATTTTCACCTGCCGCACCCGAGTCCCTTTCGATACCCTTAACACTATCTCTATCGCATTCTTCCGTACTAGAACTTCTTTTGTCCGTCAAGTCCTTTGGTTTCTCCGTCGCACTCAGCAAATTTACTTTAGAAGCTACAATAACTGCCCCTTTATGCGACTCCTTTGACCTATCCCTGTCTTTGCTCTTCTTTTTATGTTTTGATTTCTTGGTAGGTAACACGTCACTGCAAGATTTATCTTTAATCGACTTGCTTTTATCGTGCTCCCTAGAATTAACAATCGGAACTGTGAGTGGCACCGGATTATTCGCTGACTGAACCGAGGAAATCACGTGAGCTTGATGAGCTTGATGCGGCGAGTGAGAGTGTGTGTGTGCGTGGGGTTGCCAAGGTGCACCCTTAGGAGCAGTGTTGGTAGGAACACCGGAAGTTAAATTTGTAATTGACTGACTTTTCGTTCCCAGCTGATCTTCTCGGCTTAATGGGTTTGACTTGTCACTGTCCTTACGGTTCATGCTTCCCAAATTGCCACCATGACCGTGATGCCCATGTGAATGAGCTAAAGATCGATTTTGAAGTGACAAGTATGGCACAGGTACTGTTAAAATTGGAGTCCGTCCCACGGATGACGGCATCATAGAATCTTTTTGTTGTCCTTCAACGGCTTTATCCACATCGGCCTTTTCTTTTTCTCCTACGATAGTTTTGGCAGCTTTTGGAGTTCCGGATTTATTTCCAGAAGTTACAATAGGTGTCAATATCGCGGGAACTTCAGGATCGCCATCTTTACCACTCTCCACAGTGATTTCAGTGTCTGACCCCACATCATAGATTTTATCTTCGTTTGACGGAACAAAAGATCGCTTTGCAGGAGTGCTGGGAGCAGATGGAATGGTCTCTCCGTCTTCAATATCAACATCCATCTGATTATTATCATTTTCATTCGGAATACAATCAACAGTGTCATTGCTCTTTCCAGCTGCACTTCCTCTGTCTGCTTCTAAATTCAAGCTATTAACCATAGTCGTGCTCGCCGTAGACATATTGGAATCGGAGTCTTCGGGTGTAAAATTATTTGAATGAGCGTGCGATTGGTGGTAGCGAAGTCCATTTATGTGCTTGTACTTTTTCGAACAGTTTGGTTCCGGACATTCTATAAGGGCAGGACTGTACGGTCCTCCACCTGACTGCGGGATATCAGGGGTAATGGGCGCTGGGCTAGAAGATTGTCTCTCCTTCGAGTTAGATGTTGTGCTTTCTTTACTTGGAACTGAAGAAACTTTGGGTCGTTTCGAATTCTTCGTAGGGACTGGAGAATCTTCTTGACTTTCATTTTCACTGCCCCTGGTTTTTCTCTTGGGCCACGGATCAGGCTTCAACGGACTGACAGGAGTTGCGAAACCAGAATTCGATGAGCTACCCCGACGACCATTGCGTAATTTTGCGTTGCTCTGTCTTGTGTCACCAGGGGCTGCTTCATTAACTGGTGTTGCTGTTTGTGCCCGACCTCGTTTTCCTCGGTTTTTTGGATTTCGCATTTCCAGGTCACTTGTAGGAGAATCACAAAACCGTGGGGGAGCCCAATCACTTTTCGTGCAGTCAAGAAGTGTCCCCACATAAGTTTTCCCACGCCAAGTTACATTGACGACTAGCACACCTGTAAACACATACAACAAACAAACATTTTAGTCCAATTAAGTTATTCGACTTGCTACTTGCGGATATGGTACAGAAACGAACAACACAGGAGCCTTTCTCGAATGTAAAACATTATAGTTGATGCTTTTTAGTTCAACATTTGCGAGGAGGGATAAGAGTCCCTTGTTTTGCTGAATTCCTAACCGGGGACTCCTCGTATGTCTGCAATACGCTCCTAATGCTAAGCTTCATCAATTTTCAGGTTTAAAACCAGATATTAATAATTAATATATTCTGTTTATACGTAAAATTGAGATACTTGAAAAATCATAAAAAAAGCATTTGTTTTTGCTTACTTAAAAACATTTAACAAAGTATCTAAAATAAATGAAAATAGAACGTCTTGGTAAAACATTAATTTTTACACTAGTACACTGAGGATTCAAATTCAACGGGAGCCGGACTATTCATCCAGAGTATAGTTCGTCGACCACTTTCGGCCAAATTTTTATCGGTCAAAACATTTTCGGTCTCAAACTTGCTCATACAATCAACATTTCGGTCAGTCCATATTTGGGTCAAAAATATTTTGTACAGACATTATTTCGGTCGACACCTGTTTAATACAAAAACAATTTCGGACATTCAAAATTCATACAAAGGACATTTTGGTCATCTGCATTTCATCTGCATTCATTTTCGGCCAAAAGAAAGTTCATACATACACGCTTTCCGTTTCTAATTTAGTTCATAACCATAAAAACGTAAAATAAAACTAATAACAATTCCTCAGATGTAATGGTGCTTTGCATTTATACTTACAATCACGGGAATGTAAAGCTGAGTATGTATTTCTGAATGTACGCTGAATGTATTTCTTGCAGAACAAAAATCCCGTACCAGTGAAAAAGTGTCTACTTTTAGTAGTTGCCTTGTTTGAGCACGGAAGCCAGTTTGGGCCATTCATTTTCCAACAATTAATTTAATTCAGTTTTGAGGAAACTGGGGAAAATGATGTATACTAAAACGAACACAGGAAAAGGCAAATTTCTTCTACATGGATGCTGTTACGTATGAAAAAATTGGAAATTGTGTAGAACTCAAGTTTGGCGAAATGATGCCTCGCCTCACTCCAAATATTTAAATACACATTTTCGTGCTATATTAAAGGAAATCTCTTTTACAGAAAGCAATTTTTAATGGAAAAAATTTAATTTAGGAATCTTTGCCTACCTTTGTTAATTAATTAATTAGTTATTAGTTCAGGTAGCTAAATTACGTTGTTTAATAATAAAGACGTGCTATTAGGAAATTTGATGGTGTCTGAAATAGAGGTTGGATGAAAAATAATTGGACAAAATGTCATAGTACGAATTTTCATTGTATGTATTTCTGTCCATTTTTACCGACATTCCTAGCAACCGATTTTGTGGTTGAACTAAAAAGAAATGACCGAAAAATTTTGTGGATCAATTTGTTACTGTATGATTTTGTTCATGGACGGATTTTTGCCGACCGAAAATGTTTTGACCAAATTTTTTTTAGCCGAAACCCCTGACCGAAATTGCTGTTGGATGAATAGTCCGGGACCGAAATCAACCAAGCCAATCTATAAATGCATTCTCACTCGCATAATCAAATTGTTCTGTAACACATTTACACTTACTTCGTGTGGCGAAGTGGCGATTAGGATGCCTAAGTAGTAAAACCTACAAGGTCGCGACCAGAGACCAGTATTTACAACTACATAACGGAAGTTCAATCGAACTTACCACTTTCAGTTTCATGCCATACAATGCCTTCCAAAGTTACAGATGTTCCTGGCTCACAAGGACCCAAGCAGTCCGGTTCAGTCAGAGTGCCAACGTGGGTGACGGTACCCATATCTTGTGACTTCGCTGTTGGCGGTACCCTTGAAGTTTTGGCTTCTTTAGGTGCATTAACACTGCTCAACAAAGTTGCTCCTGATTGTAGAGAAACACCTGCAAAATCAAGTACCAACAAAAGGCAAAATCTGATTATCTGATACCCCTGAGGTCGTTACCTTAATCTGGAAAACATTCTTGCACAACAAATAGGTATAAAAAAGACAGAAATAAAATTATTGCATATAAAATAATTCCCTACATCAAAATGAAACTAAATGAGAAATTCTGTACGTAATCCTCCCGACATACGGTCATCCACATCCGTCTATTAAACCAATAGTTTCAAACATAATTAATTTTTTTACCGTGATGTATTAAAGATGACGAACACGAAGAGGCATTGAGATCACTTAAGGAAGCACTGCTTAGTGTTACACTTGTTCGGTGTGGTGTTGAACTATTGGAAGCTGAAGTACTTCCATCTGACAGTAAAACAGTTTCTTCTTGAATTGCAGACTGTGTAAAATCAAACAAAGAGACAGAAATACATATGTTAGATACCAGCTTCAAGTACCACCAGGCTCATACAACCAACCAAACCATAATAATGTTTCCCGTGTATACGCTGTTGTCACAATATTTATTGTTGTATCATGATTGTGATACAGCGAGGCAGACATAACTGATGTAATAGTTAAAACTAATAAAGCCAAGTTGTTTTGCTTATGTTTTAAGACATTTGAAAGTAAACTCATTTGTTAAAATATGTCACATACCTTATCCGAAGAAATGAACACTCTTGGCTTTTTCCCACACGGATTATTATTAGCATTGCCTAATTTTTCAGGCGTACTTGCCGCTGAAACTGAAGGAGATAATCGACCTTGAACTTTATCCGGCTTCGAGATTGTTCCGGTAGTCCAAGACGGTGACGAATTGGAAGTATGGGAGTGATGTGACCGAAAGGAAGATCCTTGTGTTCCTCCAGAAGCACTCACAATAGTATCAGATAATTGTTGGCTACTTGATAAACTAGCCGAAGAGGTAGTAGTGGGTGTTTTGATGGTAATGGACGAAGAGTTTCCAGCAGAGGTTTTAACAAAAGCTGACGGTGTTACCCCTCCAGAATTGGAAGAAGAATTAGAACTATTATTGAAGGATTCCTTTGTCTGACTGCCTCCTGAGGTAGATGATGACTGCAAATTCGCTGACGCTGATTTACTATCAGTACTATTAGTGTCTTTCTTGTTGGAACTACTTGCACTGTTAGAAGAACTACTTTTTTCAGATCCAGATGTTGAATTACCACTTGAACTTTTGACTTTCTTATGCGTTGACCCCCGTTTAGCGGTTTTCCCTTTACTACCAGCGTTTTGATCACCTGAGCTATTAGCCGACCCCTCTCGATCATCTCCTTTGCTGCTAGAAGATGACGAACTATCTTGCTTCTCCGGCTTCTCTTTACTGTGGCCAGAGCTGGATTTAGATTCACTAATTGTTCCTGTGGAATTTTTTCCGCTTACACTAGAAGGATTGAGTGCTGTAACATCGCTTTTCACAATCTCATGTTTCGCGTCTACACTTTTTGTCCCCGGTTTTGACCGTTTAATTTTCATTTTCAGTCCTTTGTCGGCAACAGCAGAGTGTTCCATACTGGCACTAGCTAGAATTTTTGTCGAATCCGATGAAGATGAAGTAGCAGTTTTCGTACTGCCACCGTTTCCAGAGGGTGAATTCAAAAGTGTGCCTGGGTTTGCACCAGAACCAGGTGAGCCTTTGTTGCCGCTCTTGAGTAAGGTCACGCTATTATTTGCGGAAGTGACCCCCGACGGCGAACGTGGAATATGCATTTGCGAAGGCAGATTCGAAGTCCGTTGTTGACTACCACATGCAGTGCTAGTCAAGGTATTTGAGTCCGGAGAAGCTAGGTTATGATTCGAGGGCACGGCCCCAGCGCTACCGCTACTGCTGCTTTTATTAGCTTCGTTGTTTTTTTCGATGTCGGCGTCCAAATCAATAATTAAATTTCCGATTCCAATGTCCCACTCGCTGTCATCGTATTCGAAGCTAGCATCTGAAGTGCGGCTCGACTTCCCGGCCCTTAGGCCTGTGCCGCTATCAGAACCACCAACGTCGTTCATTGGCAAGTCCCCATTCACATGGTGACCGGCTCTTGTCGCATCCCGACGCAAAAAAATTTCTACTTGAAAATTCCAGTCGTCATCGTAGACACAGGAAGACTCATCACTGATTCTGGAATGTAGCTACTTGTCGGTGAAGACATTCCACAGCAGTCACTCCGCACCAAAAACCACAGCCTTTCGTTCCACTTTTACAAACAAAAATAAAATAAAAGCACAGTTGAGACCAATGCTTTTAGGGTCGAAAGTTCAAAATTTTAAGGTCAATACATACACTTACAAATGTGCTTATTTATCTTCATAGATCCAGAAACAATCCAACAAGAACATCAATGACGAATGTCTCTAGTCTGGTCCATGCCGTACAAAATACACACACATCAACAATGACCAGTGTCCGTGTGAAACTGTTGTCCCGTGTCCTTTCTCTTGAGCTTCAGAATTCAATTCGTAAATATCTATAGTGTCAAATCCCCAACTTGCACAACGTGAAAATAAACTCCCTGTTACATGTCCATAAGTCTTCGTGATCCTCAAAAAATCTCACACCTTCACTCTGAAATATGCAAACAATATCACGCCAATTACGATTCGAATAATCACTTAACTATCCCAGCAAACAAAAAACACCTCAATCTCACTCAACAATCACCCTGTTTTCCACCTTTTAACAATGATATTATAAAATTCCTTTCACACTAAACAAAAACACAAAACACACCAGCACACCATTGTGTGTGCAATTACATACCTTACAAATAAATCTATTCCGTCCTTCCACGTTTAGTTACTCTCTCTCTCTCATGTACTTTTTTAAATCACAACAGCCCCCTTCGATCCCTTAATTACACATTTTCCACCACCAAATTTACCACAAAACAAAACAAAAAAGTCACCCTCTAAAGTACACCTTTTCTCCAAAAAGACTTAACCAACTTTTTCTCGTCTTCTTCTTTTTTAAAAACTATATAAATCTAACATAGACGCGCATCCCATATATGTGTGGGTTGTCCTTCGTACACTCGTTTTTTTTCCCACTGCTCACCAAAAAATGTGTTCAAAAGGGGGATTTTCTTATTTTTTAATTTCATATATCCAACTTAAACCAAACTTTTATGTCTATTTAGTATACAAAAACGAAAAAAAAAGTTTTTGAACAAGAATAATAATAATAATAAAGCAGTGAAAAAAAATATTTTTTTAACACACTACGAAAGGGAGAGAGAGAGAGAGAGAGAGAGTGCGAGTGCAGTATTGTGTGTATATATATTCTTGTGAGAGGGCAGAAGAGAAGAAAAAAAGTCTCTCTACAACCCTTTCTTTCCTTCTCATCAAGCCTGAGCCGAAGTAGCTAGTACTGCGCATGAGTCCTTGTTTTTCAACACACACATATATATAAAGAGATTATAGGAACATGGACAATATGCATAGCCACCAAGGCTATATATATGTATGTAGTATAGGCATAGAGTATAGGGACAAAAGCTATATAAACATGGAGAAGGTCCCTCTGTCTCATCTCTTCCAAAACTTTTTCCATAAGGGAGTCCCTTTTTTTTTATCACTGATCACACACACTATACACGCGGTGTACATAGTAGTTCAAGCCGCGGATGTGTGTAGTAAAAGTAAAGTAGTAAAATGTGTAAGTGTATGTAGTTGAGTAGTCAAAAGTCTCTCTCCATAAATATAGGGAAGTTTTTTTGGGGGTAAAAGGACTCACACTCAGGACATAAGGACTTTTATGTGGAGAAAAAATACAGATATGTACATATATGAGGACTTCGGTATATCAACTTTACTACAGTAACTAACAGAAGCCAAAGGGGGTATTATTGAGCCCATGCTGTGGTGTGGGGTAGTGCAACTGCAACTGCGTGATCATCAAAAGATCCGGAGAGAAGGAGGGAGAGAGAGAGAGAGAGAGAGAGAGAGAGAGAGAGAGAGAGAGAGAGAGACGAGAGAACCACATCACCAGCAAGATCTCTCCTCTCGGAAAATACATATGATCACGCACCATCTAGACCTAACAAGATGCCTATAACATGCATAAGTCCATTATGTACTGGGAAAAGCTCTCCCCAGTTCCTTTTCCAGGGAGTATGTATATGTCCGTCTATGTCGTACAGAGAGAGGCTAATGGCTGTCCATCTCCCAACAATTACCGTGTATACTTAAAGCAAGGGACCGTTCACAATTTACCTGGACAAATTTACCCACATCCAGAGGGCAGTATCTCACCCGGGGACATGCCGAAAGCTTTGTATTCTCATGCATGGGATGAACCATTTGATTTATTTCACTGGCTGTCAGGAGTCCCTCCTCTTAAAAGGAAGGGTACGTAGGGTAGTAGGGTGTAATAGTAACGTAGGAAGGTAGGATGATCTCAAGGGAGGGTCGTGGGTGATCTTAAAAGAGGTAACGATAGTCTTAATATAGGATAATATCTTAGTATAGGATTGGGTGACTTTAAAAGGGGTAGGATGGTCTACAAGAGGGTAGAATGTTAATACAGAGAGTTGGATGGCTACAAGTTATAATTTGTAAAAGAGGGTGGGAAATGGTTATAAAGGAGGGTAGAACGGTTATAGAGGAGGGTGGGATGGTTATAAAGGAGGGTCGGATGGTTATCAAGGACGGTGGGATGGTTATAAAGGAGGGTAGCATGGTTTAAGCATGGTAGGTTGGTTATAAAGGAGGGTATCATGGTTTTAGCAGGGTAGGATGGTTATAAAGGAGGTTATGATGGTTATAGAAGAGGGTACGATGGTTATGGAAGAGGATACGATGGTTATAGAAGAGGATACGACGGTTATAGAAGAGGATACGACGGTTATAGAAGAGGATACGATGGTTATAAAGGAGGTTAGGATGGTTATAGAAGATAAATAAGTGTAAAGAATTAGGCACTAATTCCGGGTGGCTAGTTATTTGCTCATATACCACGCGCAATATGAGTACAGTATATATACATGGATATGTTGGACACTGGACACATTGGTTGTTGATGAAGACAGATTGAGATTGGAAATGTCTATTAACGGACATGGGGAAGGACTTTGTGTTTGTGGCTTCCTACGACATTTATGTGGGGAAAATTCACCTGCAGGCACCAGGTGGAGGTATGAATTTGCAAAAATCCATACATTTGGGCATAAACTTATCGCAACTTTAGCGAACATTTAAATTGTCTGCAGGGAGTTTATTAGAGTACCTCAGCAGATTTTTAAACTGACGATTCGGTTGCTGATTTTTGCAGCTATCTTTTGAAAAAACGTGTGTACTTTTTGGTTGCCTTTTTTGAAGAATTCACAATTGATCTGAAATTCAGAATTTATTCTTGTATGTCGAGCAATATGGGTAGGATGAAGTTGATTGTGACAGAATTGTTCCAAAAATGCCTTCCACCTATAATATATAAATTGGCTTGGGGTATTTTCTATTATTATTTGTGTTTGTAAGGACTTGCAACTTTCAGTTGAACTTGAATACGGACAGAATTTAACTTGGAATAGAGTTTAGAATTTCGAATAAAAATATTCGTGTAAAGTTGTTCACATTTGGAAATTCTCATGTAGATGTTCAGCTTTCCATATATTCTGGACGGTCCCTGCACTAAACTCCTGTGTGATCCTCCATGCTCCTTCACTGGCAGTTTCTGCCTCGCGCTAACTACTTGGTTAACACAACACGAGTGTGTACTGCCTTATCGGCCTCTCTTAGACATATACATACATGCGTTCACTGGCGTTTCTCTCTCTCTCTCTCTCTCTCTCTCTCCCTCTATGTATGATGTGATTCTTTTAGCACACAATATTTTTCTCTAATACACCTTTCAATCGACAAAATCTTCTAGGCTCCAGGTCAAGATTATCCCGAGTTCCTGAGGTTCACTAACTTTCTCTTGGCAGCGTTCCCTCACAAAAAAAAACATTATCTGGCTTTTTCCAAAATGTGATTTTAAACATACCGGGAAATCAAAGATCATTTATGCAGTACTTAAAAAGTGATTTCTACCTCATACCATTAAGGCATGGTCGAAAGCGGGGAAAAAGACTTCCAAAATTATTTTGCCTCACTGCCTTTTTTACTGCATTTGCATCAATGATTACACGTACCTATGTATGTGTTGTTTTTAATATGAATGTACAGGGTGCAGGGATTTACCGGTACTGCGAAGGCTGAACATGGCACAACAGAGGAACAGATACAAACAGTATCCTGGAATCAATTTTATTGAAGAACAAGCGGAAATTTTAATTTATACTACAAAATTGCAATTTTTGTAATACTATTTTTTTCTTTGCACAGTTTTGAAGTTTATTTCAGAAAATCATCCCACAAGTGTAATAGTGTTTAATATACTTTGTCATTTTAGATGGGTAGTCAACGGGGAAATGTTGTGATTGCTAGATTGCTACGAAATAATTTCCAACAATACTTCAACTGCATTCGTGCATTGTAAAAGACAGCAGAAGAACGTGTTTGTGGATGTTGTCATCCTTTTGAATGTACTGTGAACATGTATTATATATAGAATCATGCTTTTATGGAGCTTCTTACTTCTTAGACTCCTGTCAAAAGTACATAACTAAATCAACTGTTTACGTTAAAAACACTGGGAATGCTTTCAAAAGCGACGCCGTTTTTGACGAAAAATCACCTTTATTTCGTTTTGTCTCTTGAGATAAAAAGTTTGATTTCTGTCGAAAAGTCTGATTTCTGAACTTGTGCACAAAAATACGTTGGTCAATTTATGTTCAATCCAAATGTGACCGTTTGATTGGTTCGGCAATAAAATTTGCTACAGGATACTATTTTGACTTGTTTTGCCTATGCTCAGTGCTTGGCAATGGCACACCGGCAAAGCATTATTTGGCTTCCTGCATACATATGTACGTACGTGTGTGTTAATGGAGTAGCATGTTATGATCGGCCTGGTGCCTTTTCAAAAATCTCTCCACCAACACTTGTGTATGCTAGTATATTCATGGTCCAAACAAGAAATAGGGAAAAAGGGATTTGTCTGCATGCACATAACGCTTTACCAACGTACCATTCACTCAGAAAAAGCTAAAGCTTTTTATTTCGAAGGAGCCGTGAAACATGATTGTGTGTAAGGACCCTGCTGCCTCTTATGAAGTATGTATATTTTGCTCTGCTGACTCCTGACGGTGTGGCTTTCGTCTTTCGTGTTTTTAAGGGTATGACTTAGTGAGCGAGAGAGAAGGTAATTCAGCTTTCAGAGCAACAACACCTCGTCTCATTCGTAGCGAGCTCCAAACTTTAGCTATAATACATGTCTTCGGGAGGATAAAAAGTAATTTTCCCCTTTGAAGATCCTTTGTATTCTACGTACATACCTTACATGTTCTCAAGTAGTGTAAATCTCCAAGGAAAAATTGCAACCTGTTCCAACTTTTACCACACATATCTACATCCAATCACCTACATTAAGGTGTATCGTGGTAATACTTATATAGGAAAACCCATGATATTAAAGGTTGGGAATGTACTTATGTGCCCACTAACCATTTGAGTATCACCATCTTCATGGTGAAGTCATTTCAAACATATCCTGCCTCTGAGGATCCCATTAATTATTTGAGTGAAAGAAATAGCCACAATGATCATCACCCGGAAATTTCCCCGCTTGTAAAAGTGGCCAGTACATTGTATTGTAGTATACAGTAGCAGTACACTCAACAACGCTTGCACTAATTAACAGAAATGCTCCTATGGTACATATACATAACCCACAATCAATTAGACCTTGGAATTGAAATGATTACGGTATTGTCTTCGTGATTATGGCAGCTCTGTTTTCTCTCTCTCTCTCTCTCTCTTCACCATTTATTGCCCATCTTTCTGTACACCATTGTTTCTAGTCCAAGTTCCTGAGCATGTTTTTAATATTATAGAATATTTTTTATGATGAGACAATTATAATACCATTTGATTACGATGAAACATTACGATGAAACATTACAAATGGCTGAGATAGAAGCAGATTCCTAGTTGTCCGTCAACATCATCAAGTGCCATATCAGGGTAATAGCAATGTACTTTTGCAACCAATTTTATCATGTGGTGGCTGTGTACAGGTAATCTTTTTATAGTTATAATACGCACAAATTATAATGGGGAAAAGGCGGCCGCACGCGAAAGGTATTTGCCAAGAAAATAGGATTTAATCACTAATCATAAGTACATTATTAACGAGATATTATATATACATAGAAACTACACGAGTACATAATATACACATGTGACATATATGCCTAAAATGTGGCTGAAGGAGTGAGTAGTGTGATTACGTTATACGTACTCACAGATGTGAGTACAAATGGTGAGCAATTTAAATGAAGGTAATGGTTAAGTTATGTTTTTTTTTACTTCCTGTCGTATGTATTATACACATGAGCTGTGCACTGATTTGTGACAAATTCTTTGGATTTCCTGGATTGTTTACCATTGCCTCAACATCTTATTAGGGGCTTTGGCACGATCAAATAAGGAGAGGATGCAAAGAGGTGCTTGAAAAAAACCTATTTATGCCTGGCTTGATAAATACACCTCTTCGTCAGTAGCCTCAACTAGAGGAGCAGAGGGACGCATTCAAGGGATCTAACAAACAAGATTACAGCCTCATTACACCTGTAATAAGTAAAAGTGCGGTGATGTAAGGAGGGGAAAGGAGTCTACAACGGGGGAAAGAGATGTATTTACAAACTCTGAAATTATTAGGACTGTGTCCACATAGAAATGAAGTCAGGTATGTACAGAGCACAGGACAAAGGAATTGGTTTTCAACGAAACCCTTGTTGGTATATCTGTACACTATAATACAGTATTCAAGTCCAGGATTTATTGGCTCACCGCTCTCAGCTCCGCGGTCCATGAACACCGTTGAATACACAATAAACATGTACACACATGTGTATACATAAATAAAAAAAAAGAAAGAAAGTAAGTACAAAACCTTGGTTGAAACACATGTATTTAATACCTAACACACCGGCTAAATGCCGGCCTATTCCCACACACCCTTTTTTTTTTGTATATGCAAGTTTTTGTTCAAGTCTTTTATTTCATCTCATCCCCCTTTTTTCTTCGTTTCTGCTGTCTCCGTCTCTCTCTCTCTCTCTCTGTTCATATTCTCTCGTCTCTATCACACTGGAACGAGGTAAATCCGCCTAAACATACCGTATGAGTCACTTACATAACTCTTTACCGACTTTTTCCTCCGTAGCTTCTGAAGTCTTCCAAGCACACTAAGAAGCAACAGCAATAGCATTTAGTAAGGCCAATGCGCACACTTCAAGCTTCCAGTGCTAATCCTAGCTGTTGTAACTCTCTCCGAGTGAAATGAATGCGTCAGAAATTTTCCATATCAATACATGGGAGAATGGGAGCTGCATTGATCTAGCCTTTATGATCCACCAATTACGGAAACTGCACAACATTCGTATTCTATGAAGAATTTTTAGTCAACGAAGTCTTATAAACAAGACTCATTTCAAGAGCATCTTCGCCATTTTTCTGCATGATCCTCCAGCGATATTGCACGATCGCTGGATCATACAGCCAGAGGTGGCAATTAAAACGCATTTTGAAACTCTCATGCCTATGTTAACATGGAAAAATGGTGGCGCATTCATTTCACTTTACACTGGAAATGACAAGAGTTACAAGAATGGACAGTAGCAATTCTAAAAGCTGGAAGTGTAGGCCTTTCTAAATGCTACTTTTTCCTGGTCTGTATGGAGGAATTCAAAAGTAATGGAAGAAAAAGTCTGGAAATATAGTTACGTGGCTCATACGGAAAACATACGCATCAGTATACACACACATGTCAGGATGAAGAGGTATACCTTTCTTAATTCACATTCTCCTTCAACTTCACTCTTTATTATACAAGAGTATGTACTTACATTTTACGAGTACATTCTTTATTAGGAGTAGCTTAGAGTATACAAAAAAGAACTTTTGAGTATATGTAAAGTCTGCCAAAAAAGATACCCACATGCTACGTACTTGGGAAACCATTACACAGGTTCACAACCAGTTTTTTTTTTTGCCAGTGAAGCAGTCACATATAACAAATACTACGAAGAGTGGAAAGCAGATTTTATTCAAGTGTTTTATCTTGTCACACCGCCACGTCTTCAACATGTTTCATTGCAGTTTCAAAATCAACACTATACTGCTTTCTCTCATCTTATTTTCTCCGTTTGCAATCTTTCCTTTGTGTGCGTAGCTACTAAAGGTGATCAAGGTTATTTTGGCCAAGGCTGGAGTAGCTATTCTGACTACGGCATTGATTCCTAGAACAAATAGGTTACTGCACTTCAATCTAGAAATGTTCTAGTACATCTCCACAAAATTTGGTTTTCCTGAAGCTTGCAGTTTCCATAAAAAAACGTTTTTGAAGTTGATTGTACCTCCAATTATTTTTCCACAAGGTGCACACAGGTGTACAAAAATATTCGCGGTAGTCGATATGATGAAAACAAATGATCAAAAAAAATGTATTATTAATGGCAGGATTCTGGAGCATTATAATAGTGGAATTATTTTAATATTCAATTACGAAGTCGTCTGTAGGAGAGTCAGATGAGCAAAATTAGTGAAAACCAAAAGTGTATCCGCTCTTGCGCAGGTATGAAAAGTGTGCAAAGAATCTGAGGGAGAAGGTGGAATAAATGTAAAGCCAAAACATCGATAGTTTGAATTAAATACCAAATTAAGTTGTGCGCATGCAGAATAATGGTAATTTTTGCAGGAGTACCAATTGGTCTCTACCTTAGGACAAGAAGTTGCAAAATCGGGAAAATCGTAAATCTTAATTATTTTTTAATTCAAAAACCATCGATCGGATTAACTTCAAATTTTCTCTGAACTAAGCCATGGCGGTGTAGATCTTAAAACTAGTTCATTTTTTCACATCCGAAACTCAGCAACTAGGCAAAACCACTAAGTTTTAAAAAAAATGGTCTGAATCGATCTGAGAATTGCTCTTACACTAAAAAACATTTTTCTGGAAAACTGCTGAATTTCGGAAAACAAACTTTTGAGACGACTGAGGACAACTCTTGGCTTTTAAATAGCATGGTGTGCTTGTTCCTGGCATTAATTTCCTAGTCAGTACAGCTACAAGTTTGCTGACCAAAATAACCTCGATCACCATATGTATCTACTTAGCAAGGAATGCTGGATTCACGAACGCTTCTATGATGCTAATATTAAGTATGTATGATAGTATGATTGCAAAAATCACATGGTTGCAAATGCGAGACCTCCCTCCGTAACGCCGGTGTGTTGTATAAACAACTCAAAAAACACGGGAACCCAGTTCAATATTTTCACGACAAAAGAAATAATTATATTGTGGATTTTTTGAGTCAGGAGTGGGCTCAAGTACATTTCGAATATTTTTAGGTATTCCATTGGATACGCTTGAAATGTTTTTTTACAAGCTTATCATGTGTGTGTATAAACGGGAGCACTGATAATTATAATCAAATAAATAGGTAAACGAGTATGACACAAGTTTTTCAGCGTGGCTCGTAATTTCATCCGCCCACTTTCTACTAATAAAAGAGAGAACAAGTTTAGCCCTTTCAAATAGTCTTTTCAATCTTCATCATCTTAACCTTTCCGTATAAAGTCGTGCTCATCCATTAATAAAGCGCTTTTATCAATACACAGCACTCCTTGATCTTTCACCCATTACAATTACTCTGTAGATACTTTATTTGTTTCTTTATCCCACCTGTCACTTTTTTTACCTTTATTCATTGACATAAGGCTAAGTGTCAACTTGGAGCGGAATAAATAGTACATGGCTCGTGCAAACAGTGAGGAACCATTGATCATCACCAAGTTTTATTTTCCTACTATGTAATGGAAAGTAATTTGGAAAAGTTCCACCAAGTAAATTATCCTGCGATCATGACTTAAGTACATGCAATCATTCATTTGATGATTCTATAAAAAAAATTGCTACCCTTACGAAATTCAAGTATGCTCTGTTCATCCCAAAGTCGGTTCACCGCAGATTGTGTCTACAAAAACGTACAGTAGCTCTCTCTCTCTCTCTTGTTCTCCCTTTAGCGGTCTCAGCAATTCGTTCTTCTGATGTACATTTTATTTTGCAATGTATACATGCATTTAAGTGCCAAAGTAAGCAGACACGGGTGTATCCATGTGTAAATATAAATACAGGCTTCAATCAGCTATACATAGGTACAGATACACCACCTTTTACTTGACACACGGCTCCGGAGCCCCATAGTACGCTTTTGCACTCAAGAGAGACATGAGTGCAAGATGTAAAAAGTGTGTTCTCCCGACAGACAGGGAGCTTTTTTAAGGGTTTGTGCATGTACTGTATACACACTACCATGCTTTGGCTCAAATTTCCAGTTGTTTGGCTTCCTAAACCAAAAGATGCAGCCCTCTTTACACAAGTAAATATGTACGTCTACATGTACCATACACACATGTGCACCGAAGTGTGTACCAGGGTATAAATATCCGATGGTGTCTCTTTGAACCCTCCTCACAACACTTCACTTCATAGTCTATAAAGTCTTCGAGGCCTCTTTATAATGCTACTAGCACTACCACTGTACTCCCTCCTTCCGAGGCCTTTTTTCTCCCACTTTTATTTCTTCTCTCCTTCATTTACCCACCCTATAACCTTCGGTAATAATACGCTGACACTGGAAATGGGAAGACGGAGAAGACCAGCGAGCAAAGATGAGTAACACAGGGACAACGAGAAAGAATTGTATGAAAAGAGAAAGGACGATGGGAATGAGCATAAATGACACAGGAAGAGAAAGAGAAAGAGAAAACGGAGAGTCTATGAATGAGAGCGAAAAAAGAGCAGAGAGGAAAATGGGCGAAGGAAAAGGAAGAAAGACATGCTCAATGATAGAATTAAAGCATTTATGAACAAAAAAATGAAGTAGCGAAAGCAAGGAAAACACAAAAATACACAGGAAGGAAGCAAGACACACAAAAACATCCCTGTGGTGCGATTGTACACATTGAAGGAATGTACTGTGTATTGTGAAATGGCTAATAAATCAATAATAAAAAAATTAATAAAATAATAAATAAAATGAAGAAAGAAAGAGTTACAAAGCGAAAAGAAGAAGGAAAGAAATGCAAGCCGGAAAAAAGGAAAGAAAGAGATGCAAATAGGAAAAACAAAACGAAAGAGACACACCGAGGAAGAAATAAAGAGATACAGGGAGGGAGAAAGAGACGCGAAGTGGAAAGAGACAAAGAGCTAAAAGGGAAAGATACACAAGGAGGAAGAAAGAAAGAGACATACACGTAAAAAGGAAGAAAGAAAGAGACATACACGTAAAAAGGAAGAAAGAAAGAGACATACACGTAAAAAGGAAGAAAGAAAGGAAGGAAGCAAAAAACGGAGAGGTAAAAAAAGGAAGAAAGAAAGAGACATATACGTAAAAAGGAAGAAAGAAAGGAAGGAAGCAAAAGACGGAGAGGTAAAAAAAGGAAGAAAGAAAGAGACAAGGCGGAAGACAGGTAGAAAGAACGAGACGAATAGGTAAAAAGGAAGAGAGAAATAGGCACAAGGAGGAAGGAAGAAAGAGGCACTGTGAGGGAGAAAGAAAGAGACTCAAAGAGGAAAAATTGATGAAAGAAAGAGACAAAGGGGAAAACATACAGGAAGAAAGAGACATAGGGATAAAAAAAGTCACATGCAGAGAGAGAGAGAGCGAGAAATAGAGACACATACAGGGACAGGGAGCAAGAGAGACGTAGGCAAGAAGAGATAGAGAGATTTGTTAGGTGAAATATTGATCTCCAAACAAAATATATACGCCCATACGTATACGTATTCATACATATACTCACATACTTCCTCAGTTTCACTCTCTGAAAGTTTGCAGAAAGTTTTGGGAAAAGTTAAGAACAATGTCCACGGTGGAAGCCTGCTTAGTATTTATAATTTAATAAAACTTGGATTTTTTAAAAAGGAAACTAGGATGCGGTGCCTGAGTAATGTACTTGTATCTTCTTCCACAGTTCACAATTTACTAGTCCGATGTATGGTGAAAGATACTGTATATACTAATAAGACTATGTCCCACACATTTTCTCTATAGACATACAAAAATGAAATTAAAAGAAAAGGTGACTTACTTGCTCCTTTTCTCTCCACTTTTTTTGTCAGCACATTATACACAGTTGAACTTTTTTTTTTAAAAACACAAGGAAATTCCTCAGAGATGATTATCCCATTGAAAAATCAATGTTAGAGTACATAAAATTCATCCTTTCCTTTGCCCATTTATCTTTCTTTTTAGCTCCTGATGCCTTGTCACCCCTACGACCGCGATTGGTGTGGTGTCATATTATTATGTAATCACAATCACGACACGAAGACACAATGCGTGCTTTGAAACCACTGCAGCAATTAAGTACTATGGTCTCACCGAGTTTTTTATTAATTTTTTATTTTGTGTGTAGAAAAAATATATAGTTTTGCAATGATTGGTGCTTACAAACTTTTTTATTAGTCCCTTAATACTAAGCAATGTTTCTCAAGAGTCTGTGCGCTGAAGGTTTCCCACACTGTCACAATTATCCTTTTAAAATTGTACGTTTTATTTATTTTTTCCTAGTTTTTCACATTACTATTTGAGTCTAAAAAATTGTCACTGGAGAAAGTGTTTCCAAAAAATAGTAGAACACTTAAAGACACTTCAAAATTTAAATGTAATATTACATACCACTTTATTTTGGTTTGGGTTTGCACACCTCGGTTTTTACTTGTTACTTGCTTTCTCTCTCCTGTGTGTTGAATGCTGAGCGGTTTTTGTCCTCTCCATGTCTTTGGTTGGGTGTATAAAATGTACGATGTGAAAAGTATGTATGAAAAAAAGCCGAAAATCATATTGGGAGGCTGGAGCATAGAGTTTTTGCCGTCGTGCCATGCCGACGCACACAAGTTTTTCTGGGAATTGCACACACCACACGCACGTTGCTTTCATCTTTTTTTGGCCGTGCCAGTACACACATTGAGGGCGGAAAAGGGTTAAGAAGGCTCAGATCAATCTTGGAGCTTTTTTCTATAAAACTAAACCAAAACCAAACCAACAAAAAAACGACAAACGTTTGGCCTAATCTCATGCATACATTTCTTGGAGTCTTTCTATACTCTAGAGTCTGCAGTTTTGAGTACAAGTTTTCATTATTTGTACTTCCAAGCATTAATTACTGACCTGGCATTTCAACAAGTCCTAAAACTTACCCGATAATGTCACCATGTCACGCTGTCTCCTGCTCTGCCCTGGATAGATACACCTGTACACTCACATGCTTTATGTTACTAGTTTATTGTGTAGTAATATTTAATATTATTTCCTGATACCTGCTATCAAGTTTTTAACTTTAAGCTATCAAATCAACTTCTATGATTTGCATTGTAATAAACCTTGTACAATGTAGGTGTCAGCGATTCTATGGAGGAATAAACATTAACCTAAACTTTAAAAAAATCTCAAAATAATTTGAACTCCTGGGGTGAAAAAAGTGCACATAATGAGATAATGACGTAGTACTATTTACAAACAGATGCAATGGCCAATGACCCACCACCGACATGCCCGCCCGTCCGCTTCGGGATTTTAATGTGTCATAAACCGATGTCATGCGCCTTCCCTGCCAAACGAGCGAAATTATACAAAAAATTCCAGTTAATGGAAATGAGACTGCAAGGCCGGCAATAAATCAAAAAGCATAAAAACAGGACAGTTGTCTACAATTTAATATGGAATGTTTCAAGCTTAAAACACTCAAAAGTCAGTTAAGGACAAAGTTAGTTGAAAGCCGGTGGTGTAAGTGATATTTTCTAATATGTGCATTCCTTGTTGCAAATTACATTAATTTTTTTAAATGGCATTAAGTCCTGCACACATCGTGTACGTTCATACAATTTTCAAAGTATCACTTTTTAAAACAATTAATTGCATTGGGAAACCACTATCTTTAAATGGACAGTAAAATAGAGGATATTATTATTATTATTATTATTGTGTCTCCTGCCACCTAGGCCTATAATATTAACTCAGAAATGAACAAATGATAGAGAAGGACGAGGAATTCCAAAACAATAATTCAACGAGGATACGCAATTGAATAAATTTTCTATATCCTTGGAAAGGCCGCGAATTTGAAAAATCATGCTGGGGCCTCTGTTTATTTCGGTTCGGTGTTCGGTGCGTGAAAACAATAATACAAATATATGTATAATTAGTATTTAATAGTATTTTTGGGTATTTTAAAGAAAACTAAATTGTTGTTTGTTGTGTACAGTTCTGATCGGATTTTCATTAATTCAAAACTTTCTCCTAGAATTCCTGACCACAGGTGCTGGTAGATGACAAGGTCAGGTCATGAGGAGCAATTTTTGTTAAAATTCTCGGACTTGTCTTTTATATATTATTTACAAGCCATGATCTTCTGACAGTTTCTAAAGCCATGATTTTAGTAGACTGGTAGAACTGTTTCTTTGGTTTAAGTAGTAAGTTCATTTGGATTTAAAATTGAATGAGGTTGTTTTTAAGGCTGGGGTGTGGTGTCACCCCTTTAATTCGCGCTGGGAAAGGAAAATCCAGCATTATTCGGGTGCGTTTCACGACATTTCGTTACATAATTTGCTCATGAACAAACAATTTGATGTTATTTGAGTAAGAGAAGTCTTTGGTTAATGATTGTACAAAAATGCAACTTTGTTTTTTGTCTTTTGGTTTTCAGAGGAGTACTTTCAAGGATGAAGCCCGGATGGTTGCGGTAGGAGGGAGAGGAGGGGATGGTTGTGTTTCCTTTTCAAGACTCTGGGTCAATGACATGAATGGTCCAGATGGAGGGGACGGTGGAAATGGGGGTCATGTTATTTTTCAGGTTGTGGGTCATTTGCTTAACCTTCTTTTTTGTTATTCTTTATTAGTTCACTCCATGGAATGGTATGGAATTCAAAGTTTTTATTCACATTTGCTGTTCCAGACAAGCAATGACGTTACATCTTTGAGCAACATTCCTTCCATTATGCGTGGAAAGTCGGGTGTTGCAGGGGGGCAAGATAATTGTCACGGAAAGAATGCCCCTCCTACAGTTGTTAAAGTAAGAGTTGAATTTTGTGAATGCCACATTATCGCCAATGATTTGTACCTGTGTCGAAAATATTTTTTTGCAAATTGTTCTATAGGTGCCTGA
Source organism: Disparrhopalites patrizii (assembly GCA_034698585.1). Lineage (NCBI taxonomy): Eukaryota > Metazoa > Arthropoda > Collembola > Symphypleona > Sminthuridae > Disparrhopalites > Disparrhopalites patrizii. The sequence goes on from JAQGBT010000047.1 coordinate 80,946, forward strand.
AGGTACACTCATTCGGGATCCTAAAGATAGGACGTTACTAGTTGATTTGTTCAGCTCATCCTTTTTAGCAGCTCGTGGGGGTTCTGGCGGGAGAGGAAATAAATTTTTTGCTACCGCAGTCAATCAATCACCAAGAATTTGTGAATATGGTTCGGAAGGGGAATCCTGTGAATATCTTCTGGAAATGGCAGTGATAGCCCACGTTGGACTCGTGGGTTACCCAAACGCAGGGAAATCCACGTTATTAAGTGCTATGACACGAGCACGGCCGAAGGTTGCTTCGTACCCATTTACAACACTGTCGCCTAATGTTGGCATTATTCCTTACGATGACTACAGTCAAATTCGAAGTACTACAACTGCACTATAACAGAATTACTTTTTGTGCTTCATATTCAAGAAATAGGATAAGTGTAACATATGTTCTTTCAGTTGCAGATATACCTGGATTAATTGAAGGAGCGTGGCAAAATAAAGGTTTAGGCCATTCTTTTCTGCGACACATACAGCGGTGCGTTTGCTTGGTTTACGTAATCGATTTAACTTGGAACCCGAAACAACAATTAGAAACTCTTCGAAACGAGCTGAAAGCGTATGATCCCGGGTTACTCGATAAACCTAGTCTTGTTGTGGGGAATAAAATAGACTTAGAAGACGCGCAACGTAATTCTCAGGATGTACACACAGACATTAATATTTCGGGAAAATTCTCTACAAACATGAAAATGTTATTACAGTTAATCCGACGTTTTTATGATGAAAATTCTACTAAATCGAACGCAATAACGACTTAGTTAATAAATACGTACGCAATTTTTAGCTATATTGCATTATACATACTTTATTTCGGTCTAAATTTAATTCGTGTTTCATTTTAATTCGATTGTCATTTTCTAAGTTGAAAAAGAAAGTGTTCGGCAAGTCAAGAAGTATTTCATGAGCAAACAGGATTACTTTTCTTTACACGATAAACATAAAATGATTCGTCAGTTTCAGCGAACCCGTTAACTATATTCCTGTCATTCTCGAAATGCTCATCAACCCACGAATCTATCAAATAATCCATTTGTAGTGGCTTAAGAAGCGTCGATAAATCTGGATTTGTAACAATGATAGCATTAAACTTGATCACATCTACAAGGAATTTCCATATTTGTTTCTGCACCTGCACGGGAGCAAAGAATTCTAACACGTTATTGAACAACACTACATCCGCAGATATCATAGTCTCATTTTGTTCTAGAATATTAGAATTAACAATTGAAATTCTGCTTCCCAAACTGTACTTGGTAATCATTTGGGTTACGGCATTACAAAATTTCCCATTTAATTCTACACCAATGATTTGAGCAGCATTACTAAAGTAAAATGCGCCATAAAGCAAAGAACCTAGTCCTGATCCAATATCAAGCACTGTCATACCAGATAGATCCGGGAGTTTCAAAGTAAACAGCTGAATCATAGATTCCACGGAAGCGGAGTGACTGATTAATGATAATGGTGCAGTTTTGTCGGAACCACAATCTGCGCAACGGTAAGGAGAAACCGATTCCACATCCACACCATCGTAGGAATTCAAAAATTCATTAAATCTCAATACGGGTTGCTGGTCAACAACATTTTCTTGCTCCCGGGACTGGCTTCTAAAAGAATCGTTCAAGTCTTCCATGATAGAATTAAGTTTTTCCCTTCGTGTCTGTAACAAGCTTTTACTTTGGCTGAATGCAGTCCGCAGATCTGAATTGGGATTTGAAATACTTTCGGTCAACCAACTGGCATACGAATCGGAAGCTGAGCGGTCACCCACTTCATTTAACTGAATAAATAATTCGACGAAACAAGACTTTATTTCTTCCAGAGCTTCTTCCTTATCCAATTTCTTGAAAGCTAACACACTTTCCGGATCGAACATTGCCATTTTGAAACCAATTGCACCCTTGAACCAGCAAATAAAGGTATCCAAAATTAATCTCCACCTCCAGTCCCAACGAAGGCTACAAAAACCACGCATTCAGTTAATAACTGTAAATCTACATGACTATTACATACATAACTAATGTACGTTTTTCTGACTTCATACTGCCGTGTTATGATTTTTGAAAGTGGAACTTACGTGTAATTACGAGTCCCAAATAGCGAAATATCCGTTAACTATTCTTCTAGTGTATTACAGTCATAATCTCACGATATATTGAAGTTTGAAGTAACCAAAAATCGGACGGATGAATTTGGTCCGGGAACTCAACCTAATAGGATGCATGGAGGACCAAGAGTCTATGGCTATTGTATATATATAGAAAATAAAAAACACATATTTAAACACAATGAATCTGATAAACCACAAATGACCAATTTTCTGTCTCTTTTGGACATGGCATGTTCATATGATGGAAGAAAAAGCGTCAGTATAAAAACCCTTCAACAATTAAAGCTTAAAGCAATTATTCGACATGTCTTTGATTTCCAAACTTGTTCACAGCTAATTAGTGAATGAAATAAACGCTGTTCTATAGGTTTTCGTCTTCAAACTTTCTTTTTAATTGTTGACTTACCCAAATTCCCCCACTTTCTTTTCTCTGGTTCTGTTCCTGTCCTGAGTCTTTCCTGCAAAACGCTTTTTACTTAAACCTAGCACTTTTCTTCAGAGACTTTCACCGAAAAAAGAATCGCACCGTTTCATTTCACCCTATCTACATAATATGTGTATGTACATGGTTTCATTCTTTCACTTTTTATTTTATTTACTTGTTTTTCATTGATTATTATATATGAAATCATTATTGAACTTAATTGAACGGAAGCTCTCGCTTACCATAGATAAACTTTCGCGCTCTTCATGCTCCAAGTAAAACTCTTTCGTCGTACCTTCGTACGTTGTGACAGTTGTGGTATCGCATTTTGCCCATGATCAACGCCAAGAAATAGGTACAAATTACAATTAAATTCAGTGTAATAAATAGGACAAATCAAGGTTGATATATTTTAAGTCCACAGGTCGGTTTTTATAATGATTATTCGCAGATTCCATCTGCACGATTCTTGTACCTTGCACCCCTGCAAGAATGCATGACATGATATCTGTATGACATTTTGCCCGGTTACATTTTGTTAGCGTCACCTTCCTTGCCACATGCAAACGTTTCCACTGAAAAATTCTCCGTTTAAGACAGGTTGAATTGGGTCAACTTCCATTTTTAGTCCTTTTCTCTAATCCCAAAGCAGAAGAAAATAGGTGTAAATACGTCTCGGGCCCATCCCGTCCATGGAATATTTGAAGCTCTAACGTCCCATGCGAACAGCACCCAGGAGATGACCCTGATGACCTTGAGGGAGTGCATGGATAATCCAGAGGATATCGTCGAGTTGTGGATCACCAATCAAGTTTTTTTTTCGAGGGTTCAATTCCAAAATGATGCTGGTGTTAGAGGTCACGGATACGGCATTCGTGAAACTGCTCCCCATCTGGAACTGCCACAACCCACAGCCGAAATCATTTCTTTCGGACCCTCCAAGCCTCCAATGGTGAGCCTACGTGGGGAGTTAAAGCGATCAAGGCCCCGGGTGTGTGGACACAGGACTTCGGCGGTGATCGAATATTACTCTGACTACTATTGTTTCTGGTGAGTCGTGTCATTTTCGCAATAAAGGTCATTGAGATCATTCACTCATTGTCAATACATTGTTCAATAAATTTTTTTACTAGCCTTGAAGTAAAATTTAAGCAGGTGAGTAGGATGTATATGTATATATACTATATACACATCCTACTCAGGTGTACTCCTAAAATAAAATTGCCAATCCACGGAAAGCCACCAAACTATTTTCCTTTCAATGAAATACAAAACAATTAATATGTTCAATGAAACTGAGTAAGTGCTGTAGTCAGTTTTACAAACGACGTTCCACCTATACTTTTGTCATACAGAAATTTTGAAATTAGTCTTACGTCTTACAATTAGTCATGGGTCATGGGGTAAGTAAACGAGATGCAACAAAGAGCATCCTTACAGAATTTTACTAATAAACTGATAAACGTTTTATTAGTTGCATTTCTTTTCGAGTAATCTCATTGTTTTGCCATATACTACTTACGACCAGATCAACTTGTACCTTGGATTTGTGGAAATTACAGGTAAGTAAATTTTACACGTGTAGTGAAAATCACTGTATTGTATATGTTGTATTTGCAATACAATTCTGCAAAGATTCTCTTTCGTTGCGTTCTATTAAGACTGTGTCGTGTTTAGTAATACCTTTATTACATTTTCTGTGAAAAGGAATGATTTTAATCAAATCTGCACCTTGAATCACGCTTATAGCCATAGCTGCAATTATGGCGAGCAGTTTTGAAAACAGTATTATTTTTAGCTGAATAAATCGCGAAAATTTGTGTGAAAATGAAATGTTCGCTAAATTAGTGAAAAAATTTGGTCCACCTCGTCCGCCTTGTCCTTCTGTCCGCCAAAATAGTAAATAGTAACACCCAAAGCTTATGACACCATGATCATGGGATACAAGTGTATACATTAAAATGTTCTCACTCGAAAGGAATTGTTAACTTCCATGTACCTCATTAATTATTAGAGAATATTATATTAAGGGAAAAACAATATAATAATTAAAAAACAGAGTTTGAGCTAACATATTTTGTATTAGTTAAAATTACATACAAATAATTTATTAGATGTAAAACCGATGAAACCAACTATAATTGATCCATTTAGATTAATTTAAGTCATTTAAAAATGTGATCCCCAAGTAAGTCCAAAAACGGGAGATTACTGCTGTATGTGATATATGAATTGATATATGAATGTGAGTACAGAAATCCAAGGAATGTGTTTTGGAAATTCCTTTCAATTGCTTTAATTAACCGACTGAAATGGATCTGGCATCTGACGCATTTGCTGGTGAATTTATAGGACGTTATAAGTGGCTAACTTTTGCCTGTGGATTATAAGGACACGGGTCAAGCAGGGTAAAGTTGGGAGATACTTGCGTCTGTAACTCTTATTGAACGTTAATTCAATACAAATATGCACCTAGACGAGTAACAATTTTTACGTACTAATTCGTGTTGATAAATAAAAGATAATAAATAAATATTAGGTCTCTCTTTCTCCCTCTCTTCTCTCTCTCTCCCTCTTTCTCATTTGCTTTCACTGTGTCTCACTGACTTTCATTCTCTCAATTTTTCTCTCTCTCACTTTTCTTCTCGCCCTTTCTTCCCTTTCCGTCTCGCCCTTTCTCTCGTCTCTTTATCACATTGATTCTCTCTCGTTTTCTCTTTTCCCCTTAATATCTCGTTCCTTCTGTCCCATTTTTCTCTATTTCTCCGATTTTGTCTTTTTCCTATTCTTGCCTTGCCAAAATTTCTCCGTAACCATTTCCTTTTCTTCCATTCCCTGCCGGTTTCCGTTGCTCCCTTTTTCTCTGCTTCTCTCACTTTATTTAGCGAGAGAAAGCGGAGTCGGAGAAAGTGAGACTATAGCGACGGTAAGACCAGGTTGAAAGCTTATATTATAGGAATTTCACACGCAATGTTGCAGTCACTTTCACAGTTTCGATGACAAAGAAAAAGTTTTACATTAAAAAGCTCCAATGTCACAGACGGTCAAAGAATGATTCTTAACCAGAAATATACGACATCTGGTCAGCTTACATTTATTACAGGTAATTAATTTAGCATTTAATCAATACAAAATACCTCAAAATGTGAATGCCTGTTGCAGCTGTTAAGTGCACTCTTGACAATGAACTTAATAATACGAATAAATAATCAGAGAAGAATTTCAAAGCGAATGGAATGAGATTAAAGAATCAAATAAAAACAGCAACTCCCGCATGTCTCATCAGTGCACAATTCGTGGCATTTAACGTCTCGTTATTTTTACAGTGAACTAGATTCAATTTGATTACGACAGTGATGTTTGACGATTAGAACTTATTTTTAATTTATAAAAATGGTGTAATTGTAATTAATATTATCACTATTATCAGTCATGTTTGCACAAGGACTGAACTATGTAAGTTTTTACTTCCATATCCAGTCGATTCACCTGGTCACATGTATCATGTATGTATGTAATGTATAATTATTCATTTTACACTGTGAACGCACTAAAGGCAAACATTGTTTTTGCTTCGTAAACGTCTATCTGCCTGTGTAGTCCTTGAACTGTTTAGCTTGCTTCCCTTAACCCATAGTTTTTTAAATTATTGCTCATTGATGATCGCTTTGAATAATAAATTACAAAAATTTTTGTGTACCTCTCTTTTATAAATAATACAAAACGATGGATCCTTGTGTACATAATATTTGGTTTGATTACCGTTTAGTTTTGATTTGGTGCTTGCACATGCTTTACTCGTTCACACTAGTATTACTTGATTTGTATTACGTGATTTTCTATAGTTATTGTGACTTTTATAAAACACAAGATGACACTAGAAAGGCACCCCGGATTATTCTGTGCGTTTTTCAAAATTCGTGATCCGACTCCCAAAATCGTGATTGTAATAATAAAACAGTACAAGTCCAGGCGTCATAACTGGCCCTGTAAATCACTAAATCTATACGTATACACCCATCTTATCCAAAATTACTTATACATGGTTACACACTTATGGTAAAGCTACTGAATTACCCCTTCTCTTTGATAACCCTTCAATTATTCAGAAAGTTACACCGTTATTACAACTGTTCAGTTTGGTTCTGGTAGACTCATGAGTCCTTCAACGTTAGCAGGGTTTAGTCCTATACATTTACAATTAGGAATAAGAGTAATGAAACTATGGCCACTACGTACAAACTAATAAATGTATGTGTATCATTAATTTAATACCGAGTTTGGTGGTCATGTTATCAATTCAAAAACAAAATGCCCAAATACGCATAACGTTGTTCATTTCTACGACTAGGTCTACATTGTGAATTCCTTAAAACAGATAGACACAAAAGATTTATATTTAAATGTTTACACTTGATACCTTATCACTCGGAAACTCAGAATACTACATACGTATTGTACTACTTCCACTACCAAAAGGAATGATCACTTTTCTACATAAACTATTGTCACACTAACAAAGCTTCCAACGAAATGTGTTAACAATAACACAAAAAATTCATAATTACTCCCAACAACCCTATGCTACACTTCTATCGCAATAAAATAACTATACTAACGAGCTACTTGCGCCCACATATACACAGGACACCTACATACAAAGCATCTAAAGCTATGGTCTCCTTCACGAGAAATTGAAGAGCGTAATAAGTAAAACGATAACAAACAAATCATCACGTAAACTTTACATGAATAAAACAAATATGAGCTTGAACTAATATTACAAATAATCGAATATATACAAGCAATTAAATTACAAATGAAGGACTATACTGGTAATGAAAGTACCACAGTAAATATACATAATGACGAACATAATCCGCCAGATTTTCAAAGACGAGGTCAAGAAATCAAGCTGTCCCGCATCTTCATTTCATATGTGTCTGGATCTTGTTTTTATGCCCTCTTCCTTTTGTTCCGATTTAAACTAAATACTTGGGTCACTTCACAATCAATCTGCATGAGCTCTTCTTTGCCTCCGAGGGTATCTACACAAACACGTTATTATTACACATGTTACTGTATTCCATAAGTTACGTTAAGGTTACCAACAATCAACGTCAATATTCACCATTTCTCCAAGGCATGAGGAAAGACATTTTAGGTCTTGACGTAGCATTCAGAGATTTTGCTGATAAAAGAAGCTGATTTTCCGCTGTAAGGGATACCACGTAAAATGTATCTGGTCTCCTATGCATTTGATCCAAGACTTTCGTAAACCGGCGCATTTTATCGTCATATAAAGCTAGTCCCTAAAAACAAAGAATAAATAATTCATGGCTATAGGCAATTTAAATATCTAGTGAAAGTATATGTCTCCAAAAATTCGTAATATCTGAGTTAGGAGAATAATAGTATGTCCATCAAGTGCTTACATGTACATATTACAATATTAAATTGTTACACATTTTTATTAATTAAAGCGGAATAAATTGATACCTTATTATCGTTAGAGTTAACATCAATCCAAGAATACACAATAGGCTTTGCTGGAACCTTCTTCTTCGGTTTCGGACTAAAAATGCCTTTCAGATGATTTTGGACTCTAATAATTAAAAGCAATTTTTCGATTCAGACATAATCCTAAAATATCACCCAAAAAATCCGGGTAAAAGCCCAAGCACTAACCTCATTGCCTCAGTCTGGTTAAAGGCGGTCGGGCATTTGCTCGGTCGAGTTGAAACCAATGTTTCATTCATGAAGTCCGGGTTTTTGTTATCAGGACTATCCAAAAGATAGTCTTGTGTATTATTTTCACTTGTGCTATTGTTTCGATCATTCCAATGAATGTCATTCGTGACCCTCTCTTCCCAAAGTAACGATCGTCGAGCTCTGAAAGCTCGTGCGCCCGGGGAATCAAACAGCGGTATGTCCCGTACTTCATGATCTATTGCCATAGGCCTGGCTGGTATAGAACTCATTACATGGCTAGTGGAATTACTATTGGTTGCTAGAAGCGTAGGCTTGTGAAATGAGACAAACACGAAGCAAACGAGCCCTAAAAGTGCCACTTTGGCGGTGACTGAAGGCAAAGTATTATTTTTTCCCGTAGATGTCAAAACTGCAGCCAAATTTTTCGCGGCTCCTACTGCACTACTACCCATGATCTGGCCTAATTTTGATTTCAGTGCACAATTTTCGTGTTTTAGCTTTGCATTTTCCATTTCCAATTCCTTCACACGAATTTCCAAACAGCTCAAATATTCTTTCTTCTTTTTTCTTGATAATGAGGCAGATTCACGATTTCGAATCATTCGGATGTGCCGTTTCAAAGCTTGAATATCAGGGGAATCGTGAGATGCAGACCTGCCCCTGGAAGATTTAAGGGCAGGAAGAATTTTTGGAAATTTTGGGTCCAACATACTTGTCCCTGTTGCTAGCAGACAATTATTATTGGATTCGTTCTCGATATTTATCTGTGAATTTACTGGATCTGAGCAAGGAGGAGTCAAAGGAGGCGAATCCCCCGGATTGAAAGGATCAAAGGGAGACCTGTCAGAGAATTCTGAAGAGCTGCTGGCAGGGCTGTGTTCCTGCTTGATTGCTGTGCTTGAATTGGTTTCTTCATCGTCGCCCAAAAGGTTGAAATCATAGTTGAGATCATGCAGCAAGTCAAAATCCAACTGAAACGCACACAACACGAACATGTTCGCATAAAACACAACGATTGTAATTTCTTCAACATAATCGTAAGAGCTATTAGGAATGGCCTTTCAGCTGTGACAAATATTTTTAATGGAATGCTTGTTTGAGCAGAAAGTAGATAATTTTTACAGCATAACGTATTGTCGTTTACAGCAAACAAATTTAAGTGGTTACAAAGCTTCGGTAATTGTCATATTGAATTTTTAATCCTTAATTTCCTTAATACTTAATATTAATACGTATACCATCAAATCCTGCTATACTGAGAGCATATCGCAAAGGAATGGAAATGAACTTACGTCTGCAGTTTCCGACGGGTAATATAAATCTGACAAAGTGTCAGTTATGCCGTCCATTTCCAAAGTTGAATTCCTGCAAAATACAAGAGAAATTCTATTAGACACGATCATAGCCAAAACACGGTTACCAACATTATTGAAGATACATCTAATATTCGTGACTTTATCGGCATAGACGCCAAATATTTATTTGACATGCTTAAAATTTGAGTGATAATAAAATATCGATAGCAGCTAGATTGACAAGAACGCTGTGTTTTGTGAGTTCCAAAACCTTCTGATTTTGGTCTGAAAACGAACGCTTCAAGGTATCCCTCAGGTTCTGTGCAAATACGGATAACTAACGAAAATCAGCCCTCAACCAAAAAATCTAATAGTCTCAATAAAAAAAAACCAATAATTTGTACGTAATAATTAATAATAATGTTCACAATTTATCCTGCTTCTACCAAACTAACGTGAGCTGGAGTAATGACACACGTAGAATAACTTTGTACACATATGATTAATTCCTTGGAGTTGAATGTCCTATTAATACTAATACTACAATAATTCTAATTTGTGCGTAATGACAGTTCTCCCGCATTTTAAATTACTACGGTTTAGTTGAAATGTCAAAAAATTACAATGTCATTATAATTGAGACTACAATGCAAAGTATGTTTGTCTGTAAATAAAAGGCTTAAAAGTTTATATTGGAACCTTCGAGTCTCCCCTTTGTACTATTGTCTATTTAAATATTCTTTTGCTATTGACCGGCACGTAAAAAGATGGGAATATAATAGTTTTTTCCTCCCATTTAATTACAACTACAACACTTTGGCACCATCCTACGTTCACACGACCTGAATCTGAACGGCACAAACCATTGCTATATAAAACGAAAAAGAAAAAAAAACTGAATGTTATATTCCTCTCAATTGTTGTGAAATCCCGAATTGACTATTGTTAATTTCTATACATTTCCGCCAGTCTTATAAAAAAAAGGCTTGTCAATTATTGTTGAAACTTAAATAATATCTCAAGTTCAGGAACTTGAACATTACTACATGGATAATACATATTATGACAGTTTGTCCTTTTTTCGTCTTCACGTTTCCCCCTAAAATTTTGGAAGAAAAAAAAACGTAAAAGTTACCCTGAGCACTGCCAATTAACCTCTCAGTCCTCAATATAAATAGTAAGAAATCCGCCCAAAAAACTATTCGTCCTAACTTGATTTTATGTCATAAAAAATCAGGTAACGCACATGTAATTTACACAAACCTTATGGCAAATCTACTGGTTCTTCCTTTCGGCGTTGTTTTATTTTAAAAAAATACCCACGAGGAGTAAATGACAATGACACTTGTCTCGTTTGTATAAAAAGTACTATACAAAGTTTAGACTTACACACCCGTGTTTTTTCCCTTTTAAATGCCACCAGAGAGTTTTTTTTAGAAATTTCCACACAACATCTGTCACAAAAGGAGTAAAAAAAGGGGCACACTTTTATGGAACTTCCAGTTGCTTACATGGACACTCCAAAAAAAATCGTTTTTTTTACATTTGTCAAAGTTGTATATAGTGTTCAGTTGTTGTTTTTCTTCTTCTTCCAAGATATAAATTGAAGCAAGCTTGTCTTTCCTCAAGGACGAGTAAGCGCGAAGATTTGCGTGTGTCTTCGCAGTTCGTAGTGGAAATACAACACACGGCTTTTGCTTTGCTGCGGTTACAACGAAATTTCTCGATAATCCTCCTTTTCACCTGCGGAGAACTCCGCGTAATGTCTGCCTGTCCATCTGAAAGGGATGTCCGGGGCGTATCCAGAAGTATTGTTGTAACCATTTGTTTTGCCCTCGGGGGGTCCGGAGTTTCCTGCAGAAACTCTTTTTTTTTCTACATTCATTTCGAATTCCCTTGAGTAGACCATTGACAAGGTTTTTCCATCAATAAACGGATTCATTGTTAAAGGAATGTCCAACATGTCGGAGCTAAAATACCCCGACAATCAAAGGCTTTCTCCCATGTGTTAAACATGCAAGTAAAAAATATAGGCTTTATTAGAGTGCTGATGAATGAGAAATGATCAGACTACGAAGGATTTTTAAACCCAATTTCGGAAGTCAATAATGTGTGTTATAGAACTTAAACGTGGTAACCTTTACCTTTGGAGCTTGTTTTTTCCATCAAGTCATCCACGTATTTTTTAGGTAAAGTAATCAGAATTTGAACTGACACGTGAGTTGAACTCGCGAATGTAAGAGCTAAAATGACTTAAATAATAATAACAATAGTTTATTAGCTCCGTTGAAGTATACATAAATTAAGACACAAAGCTGAGGGAATGTGAAGATCTGAAGACATATTTGAAGATAACAGGAACGTACTATTTAGTTGGACTGATATAACTTGTTTGAAGACTAGAAGCGTAGAAGCTATTAACTTTGCTTCAAAGACCCTTTAATATGCGTCAAATGTCAGATTGGAGTTACTTTTCAAATTGCCTGGAAAAGTAGCCGTTTCATGAGTATTTGCATTGTAGTAATTAGTCATGTACATATCAGTTCGGCTTGATGACTAAGAATTCCGGGAATTAAGGGAACAGAGTCTTATAAATATGCGCGTCCATGGTTTTAGCTGAGAGCTTTGACCGAACCAGATTTGAAAGGAAGTGTGGACAGTCCCTCTGCCTAATTGTGTACGTGTACTATGCGGTGTACTTACTTATTTAGCAGAACTGATGCCGTTTAAATGGTTAATGCATACTTTATAGAGCTGCGTGAGAGACAACGGATGACGGATTTCTATCAAAACTACTGCTGAATAACGTTTTTTTTATTAAAAAAAAAAAAATATATATATATGCGCAAGCATTAAGGATTTAAAAAAAAGTTCCACCGCATGCTATAGCTGTGTAGAATGGATAATACTCCACCTACTTTGTCATCTCATAAATGATTTGGGATTTGCGAACGCTGTAGGTGTGGTCTCTCCTCCTGTGTACAATGTACGGGACTTTTTAATTCGCCTTTTTTTGGTCAATTATCTTTATGAAGATCGTGCTGTACATGCTGTAAAATTTAGAAAGAGATTATAACAGATCGTAACACATTTATAACCTTGAACATCCTTTCATTGGTATACTTTTGACTTCATGAAATGCGGTATAAGAAAGGATTCACTAAAACCAGCATGTTCTTATTTTCAAACGTGAGTATACCGTACATGTACACGTGGAAAATTTATATCTCATATTTGTGTGAGAAAAAAGGTGATATGATTTTTTTTTAATTCTGCGAATATCAGCAGCAAATGTTACTGGACAAACATGGATGTGCGTCTCAAAATCCATGGACGAAATTTACCTTCCTACAAAATTTCTTAGTACGGAGGAAATGCGGAGAAAACAAAGCTTCAAGATGCATATTATGCCAATCGCAATCCTATTGGTAGATATTGTCTTCAATGAAATATTTCAATGTCTTCAATGAAATATTTCAATGTCTGCACAAAATTATTTCCCTTTTTGCCACATCTGTGTAATGCTACTACGTACGGACGTAGGTGCACGTGTACAAGTGTGCACTGTCGCACAAAATCTGTTCAGTGAAAGTGAAATTATGTTACTTCATCTAAATTTCCAATTGTGGTGTGGCATGTGAATTATGATGCATGCATTACATTATAATATAAAATTTAACACCGTATAGTACATCCTATTTTGGCATCGTACGTCGGTACGTCTATTTATTGGAAAATGTACAATTTTATGTCGAAAATTGTTTGTATCGTAAATATATATGTACATAGTATGAGATTATACTTGATAATCAGTACAGACTTCATTGAAAATAATTATTTTAATATAATATAATATATATATATGTATATATATCTATCTACTAACTGCTCTAATGTGAAGCATGTAAGCTTGATTGTAAATTGGCAAATACAGGATACTTTAAGCAGGTTTTTAGCTGTGGATTGAATTCAGCCAGCGAATGAGCTGAATAGTAGAGAATGAGAGCCTTGACTGACGGAAAATAACTGTTCTGGCGAGTGAATCCATAACCGATCCCATCAGAATTTTTGCAAATTATGCAATGACCCACAAACCCTTCTGAGACGATCAACGAAAGTGCAAGTTCACCCGTTCTTGACTTTCTCACAAGGAATGTTCCTTCCGGCCGACCATGTAGAAGCTCTGTAGCATCCTGACGGGAGGCGTCCGCTTTGTACCATAAATGCTCTTCCCACACGTCAATTATACCGGGAGATACAGCAGCCATAACGTCAATATTTACTTGTTCTAACCTCCTAGTATTTCAAACGAAAATCTCATTAATAATTAGTGGACACACATAAAAGTTATAACAAAACAGCAATAAGAAGGTATACTTTATAAGTCGCGATCGCTGCTTTTTTAGCTGTGGCAGTTGTGGTCGCAGTGTGATTAATTCAGCTTCCACCAAACGCGAATATGCGTACTGTAATTTTAAACTTTCAATAAGTTGAATCCGCCCTTCTTCCATGCCTTTCAACTTCTTCCGCAGGTATACGTTATTTTCCTGCAGCCTATATCATAAACCAGAAATTACTTTTACAAATTATGAAACAAAAACCGTAATTATAAACATGAATAAGAATATATGAGCATACGTTTGCACGTATTCCGGCGTCATGTTTTCGTTGCTCGGATCATTAAAAATTTGCTTTTGAACTTGCAACTGCTCCCGAAAGAAACCGAGGGCACAATCGTACGCTTCAACGGCTTGTTTCTACAACAAATAACACAAACATTATCTTCAAAAATCACAAAATTTAGTAAGGTCATCATAATAATCAAACAAAATTATATAGTTAAAAGTTAAAATACATCCTTCCCAAAATATTGAAACATTTTCAGTGCAGTGCCTACTCCTATTCAAAGTTCGGTAGCTGGGTGGGGCGCTGATTCTTTCAGTTACGTAAAATCAAATGGAAATCACCGAATATTCATCACCATCTCAGCAGCTTTTCATTGAAGACTGTGATTTCACTAAATACTAAGAATAAGAATGATTTTATGTTCCACCTGGCAGACTTACTTTTAAGTGTATTTCATCACAGGTTTGGTTCAGAAGAATGGAGTGCAATTCAAAGTAACGAGATTTGACTAAATAGCTTTGACTGACATCCATCAAAAGCATCAGTAATTTATCCTTGTCCGCATCTTCATCCCCCTAAAGTGCATAAAAGACATATGCAAACATTAAATCATGCCACTATTATAATGTCCTAACATCTTTCACAAAATAATTTAAATTTCACTTCCTCAGATCATCAAAAATGTCGTTATTACCTTGTCATCATGAGCCACTGGGAACAATAATTTGATGTCTAATGAGTTATTATACTCCGCAAGAGAATTTTCTCGGTAATGATTAATGAGATCGACGACAGAGGAAAATATAAACGGTTCAACGAGACCGTATTTTCCATTTTTGTGAGAAATTCGAAGAAGCTTAGTAGCTTGCCCTTGGCGAACGGTTAACGTGTACTCTCCGTTCTTTGTAGACGCGTCACGGACAAGGAATGACCCGTCTTCGCAGTTCCACATTTTCTCGACAACTTCTTCCCTACATCGCAAACAAATAAATGAGTATTTAGTCAAAAAAAAAGTTAGACATCCCTGCAACAGATAATAACAAGAAATTAAGACATTTTTATTTGATATTAAAAATAAAAGGAAAATTGCGCATCTTACTTCGAAATATCTCCCCAGTACCATTCTGCATTTAAAAGATCTGGTTCTTTACTACTACCCATTTCCGCAATGACGACAACAGTCTAAAGTGAAAGCAACAGAATCTTCATTTTGGGATGTAATTAATAACAAACATATAATTCTTCATACATGTATAGATATACAGACATATACTACATAACAAATACATTAAGTCGGTAAAGCACAATTTATTTAAATTAAGGCATTTGCAAAGAGCCCAACACGCCCACATTGTCAAAGATAAAGTCAATGAATGAGTTCGAGAGTGTAACTTACTATATTATTATTATATCTATTTAAACCCCATGGTTATTCACGTATGTATATAAGTGAAACATACTCCACGCGTGCAGTGCACAGCTATGGCATAGGTCAGACAGTCAGACATAGAAAGCCGGGTCATGCATATTTTGCATTAAATTTCTGTTGAACAAAAGCAATAAACACCTGCATGATGGAATTTTTCCTTTCATGAATACACACCGTGAATCAAGACAATGTCTGTGAAGGTAGATAAACATGACCATGTACATGTACACAGATATTACAACTTACAACATCCACTTTTTTTCAAGCACGTAATTTAGAAGCTTAGGCAAATCCTATCGGGATTAAATTTGTTTTTACATGAAAGTACATGTGTATTGTGTGTATAGTATACAGAGACAAGAGGAGAGCTTATTTTAGAACAGAAACTGCAAACACTAAAACTCCCAATCAGCTGAAGCTTTAAGCCAGCATGAATAAGAGTGTAGCAGAAGGCGCTTTAAATGAAGGTTTAAAGCGTTTTGCTTGCAAATATCTTCGCAGGTGTTTGGCTGCAGTGTCAACTAAACTTTGAATATTTCTATTAAATGTCAATTATAAGGACATGAGCTGTCGCTGTCATCAAGAATAACATACGGCATACAAATACTGTTTGCACTCTTAATGAATTTGATCTTTGACTACTAGAAAGTGCCCTGTTTCTTGGCTACAAAAACCAAATTTGTATAGGCATTATTTGTGAGCGTGTGGTACTTATACACAAATGTCGGCCTGTATTTGTATTTACATTTAGTGTTCACCAATTTCCATGTATTTTCACTCTTAATAGGTAACCAATAGTTGAAATGGGGTCCAGTTTGTATTTTTGTATGTGCAGTATCACAATTTGCTTTTTAAACTTATATCCAAAAATTAATCCTCACACATTATGTAGTACCGGTAATTGATTTCAAAAACGTAAAAACAAGAACACAGTGTTTAATATCTACATAAAAATGCACATGTACTTTATTTATACTTACTTAGAAGTTCGTTACGAGGCGGACAACACACTAAAATTCTTCATATTTGTAGAATTGCTGCCGTGGGAAAAATGGATAGTCGGCAGCAGACGTTTTTATACGGACGAATGATTTCGCAATTTACAACTCCTGCAATTGCACGTAAAATAGTTTTTGTCTTGTTAGTCATTCATGAAAGAAGTTTTAAATTACTGCAATAATAATAATGTCTCGCAAAAAAAAAAGTTTGGTCGTGATTTTGCTCAAAAGAGTATAAAGAGGTATTCTAACTTGTGGTGAGATTGAGAGATAGTAATAGTTGGAGTTGGAAAATATAGCAGAATCTCATAGAAAAGAGCAAAAAAGCTTATGTATATAGACTACCAGAGGGTGGGCGATAGTACGGAAACTGGCGTACATTACTCAAGTACTTACATTCTCAATAAATATACCTCAAGTAAACATCTATACCGCCTTATGGCAACTTGTTAAAAAATTTTTAGCAACATCCACTGCGAAATCAGGTCAGAGTAAACCAAAGGAACTTGACTGCATATTAACAGCGTTTGCATCGTATACAAATTACATGCAAGAATACTATAAGCTAACACACATACATATATTTAAAAACATTTAAATTGTAAAAAAACACAAATCACCACAAATAACTATAACTGACTTTTATTTACTTTTATTCCTTTACATTATGTCAAAAGCACGTAAAATTGTAGATGATTGCAAAAAAGCCCGTATTTATTATGGAATTATCCATGTCTCACCCTCGGTTTGTCCTCCTTCATTCATTTAATTCATTATATTATTGATTAATTTATTGGCACAGAAAGAAATATAATGAAACTGAAGCCACTAAAGATGGTTCTTTGATTTATACAAAAATGGCAAAGTCAAACTCCAGATGATTATTACAAGACGATTTCCCATACACACATACACACACAAATTAAGAAATACATAAACGTTTGAGGTGAGGTACGGAGTTAAGAGTACTTTTAAGTACAGAAATACTTGTTAATAAAATAATTAGCTGACGTAGGGTCTAATACCAGTTTTACTCCCACCCCATAAAAGCAACGAGAAAAAACTAAACAAGTCAAAGTGGTTAAAAACAGACAAGACAACCAATTAATTCTAAAGACATATGAACAAAAACAATTACTTTTAAAACCCCTTAAAATTAGCCATTGTTCAGTTACTGTTCCAAATTTTAATTCCTCAGGTCAATGGTTACATATATTTCTTTGGTGATAAAAAAAAATGCCGTCTCTCTCCTCACGTAATTGTCTCCACACATCACAAGTCCACTAAAATAAATGGGTTGAACAAAATCAAATCTCACAAAGAGAAAAACGGGGAATTATATAGGAATTATATCCAAGTTCTTGGACACAATCGTCAAATATTAATGGCTATTGATTTTTACCCCCCGAAAATAACAAAGTCCAAAAGCTCAAGCGGTGACATTGCAAACAAGGCAGGGAATTTATTAGACATTTCATTGTTATACATAGATCCAAAAATAGCATGAGCCTTCTCTTCCATCCTTCGTCAAAAAAGCGTGATTGAGTAAACTTTTAACAAAAGCAACAGAAAAAAAATCAATACTTTTACAAGTAAAATAAACTACACAGTTGATCAAACAACCACCTAATGGAAATATTAATGAAAAGGATCACCAACCTTTTTTTGTAGTGAAGATCGGCACAATTCGGCGTGTTTTTTTTTCCTCTTGATTTTACCCCGTTTTTTGTACACAACCACCAGTTTTTCCTCTAAACCTACACTGACACTTTACCGGCGGTATTTACCAACAGAATACAGGTACTATCATGTAATATTTAATACTAAAAATAAATAAAACTAAATGAAGTAAGTAATAAAAACTTCATTCAAAATCCGTCACTTCACACACTACAAAAATCATGGAATTCCTTTCTCCCAAAAATTCCGAATCTTCTTCAAAATCGTCAAAAACTTCTCAAAAAGTACGATTTTTTTATTCTTAGCACACAATCAGACAAACAACACTGTTTCTTCTTTTCTTTTTTTTTTTTTTTTGCCACTCTCAATTGAAGCAAACTTGCCTTTCCTCAAGGACGAATGAGCGCGAATTTTGCATGTGTCTTTTTTCTATATGAACCCTTTTTTTTTTCGATTGTCGTCTGCCTCCTGAAAAGCTTCTTCTCCTTTATTTCCTCTGTACGTGCTCTTTTTCTATTGAAGAAAGTTATATATTTTGCTCTTTTGGGATGAAGTTGCTCTTCTCAACCAAAAAAGTCAATTGCCGTCTATTTCCTCCCAGAGCGTACTGTAAAATGCTCCTTTCCTTTCATATAAACTTGAGAGGTCTTTTTTTCCCCTTCCATTATTATTATTATCATTCTCTCTCTATTTCTCCTTTACAGTCTATACATATGTGTCTGTGGGCACTCATATATAAGTTTTGTATGGATATATCACACACTATTTATCCCGCATGTACTCTCGTGTGGCATCGGCGGAGCACAATAATAAAAATTCTCCATTCTGGGCATGTCCAGAAATCATGTTTGGAGTCCCAATCTGGCCTTTTCTTCCCGGACATTTTTATTTATTTAGTTAATAGCTATGCTATCTTGACCTTTATTTTGTCCCCCTTGTATATGTCCGCAGACAGAGGGGTGAGTGTCGGAATTTTATTTATTTGAAGCTCCTCCGTATTCTCCGGGCACCTGTCCTTTTCATCGGCTCGGTATAGATTTTTGTTGGTATTTTCCCCTTTAATTCATAGCCGCAGTTATGATTTACGTAATCAAAATCAATTTTCTGAGGAACGAAGGACATGGGCAAAAAGGAAGCCTGTCTTTTTTTTGTCATTTACAACAATTTTATTCCTCAAGGTTGGACTATCAATTTTGGGGAGCCGAGAAAATTCTATATGAAGGCTCTATTTTTATATAGATTTATAATAATTATATAATTTATAATGCTTCTTCCCTTTCCTTTCTATGCTAATCGGCTAATCGGCTTTAATGTAACAATTGGTATGTAGATGTAAGCAAAATTGTATACTGTATAATGTTGTAGACTATCTTCAGTGCCTGTACTCAGAATGTAATGTAATGTTCTAAATGTGTGCTTGTATTGTGTATGTCATGTAACAACAATTGGATCAATAAAAGGCAATAAATAAATTTTTTTTAAATAGTCTTGGAATAGTTAGCCTTCGTGTAATGGCTATCGAGCCAATTTAAGTCCAATCGCCATCATTAACAAGTTGAACTCTAACGTAGATGGAGCAAAACGAAGGATTGAGGTGGGTTTTGCCGGTATAAATGTAAATGGCGAAAGGCGAAGCTTTCCAAGGAATTGGAAATATAAAATATACACGTGGGCTTCAAATATTAAAGTAGTAATCCAGAGAGTCAAAAATACAAATTACACAATGGATTGGTCCATGTGAGAATTTACAAATGATACAAAATACAGTTGGAATTGTCAAGCCAAAGACGCCAAAGTATTAACAATTAAAATACATAATGCATACGCGACCAATTACGTGTGTTTCTATTTATGTACGTATTTTTTTAAATATGTAGTTTAGTTACACCATGATGTATTTCCAACCAGGATCAAATACTTCGTCTAGTTTTTTTTAATATTTCCATCAGATCAAATAAAAGTAACTTTTTGCTCTACTACAATTCCGAAATACAATATAGAACAAAATACTTGTGCGAACGTTTTTCCAAAAACAAATGGCAAAACACGCGGCAAGCTCTTAGTATTTTCCAAATACAAATGACAAAACTGTATTTTTAAATACATCGTTACGACACTTGAATTTAAAATACGAAGTATTTTGGTCATCTCTGTTAATTTAGACTATTATGTGGTTAAGGTAAATTACTAAGGTAAATTATATTACGTGGCTAAGGTGAATTATATTAATGGCTACGGTAAATCCAATTATGTATGGCTAAGGTAAATGATGCGAAAGACAGTAAATGACGACGATCAATGACTTTACGCAAAGGTTTTGACGGAACAATGAAAGTAATGGAAAGTTGGAAAGTTGGGAAACGGTGCCAATCTGAGCTAAGAAAAATATCGATTTCAGATAATACTGGTCAAAGGTCAATTACGTGTACGTAAGACCTGGTGGGAGGCAAATAACAAAGGCACACAACAAACTTTGAGTAACTTCCTTTTCCAGCACAACATTGTAATGACAATAATATCGTATACATGTAACCTCCATAGAAAAATACCGGAAATTTAATCAGTAGTCTAAATATGGAAGCGGACATCCGATTACCCGAACAGTCATCCGATATTACCCATTCGAGGATATCACCGGACGTAATGTCTACATATAACCTTGTTTTTCAAAAGACAACTTTGTATGTGAGCTGGAATAAAAAAAAAATGAATGAAAAAACTTGCGAAGCTAAGCTTTTGTAACTGGTAGAGCATGTAGTTTTGTATATAACTATGATTCTTGCACAGAATGAGAATCAAGTTTTCTGTATAATTTTTTTTTTTTTTAGTTTTAATACTTGTAATCCCTATAACATACACATATTGCTTGAACGTAGTTTGTTATCATTATATCGAAGTTGAAGGAAACTGCTTTTTTTTTTTTTTTGCAGAATAGAAAAGTAACCAATTGAACACCCCACAAACAAGTGGCATGTCTTGTATAAAATATGTCCCTTCTATATATACACTTTTGTGTGGGAAGGCTAAATGGAATTATTATGGAAAAGACGAGAATGTTATAAGAAGAAAAAAATTATTCGGAGACATGTTCACGTTTTTCCTCCTTTTTATAATCTAAACACAAAATAATAAAAAAAAGAAACTGGCAGAAAAGAAAGTAAGCAAAGCAAGCATTCTAAATGTCTCTTGGGCTTGTCCAGGAGAATGTATAATAAACCAGCAAAAGAAAATGGCCATTCCTCACTGGTTAAAACTCGTGTGGGTCAATGCCAAAAAAAAAAAGATTTATCCATACAGAGAGAATCCATATGATTTCTATATGTTCTTACTTTCAATATTGTAAGTTGTAATACATTCCAGGTTATATAAATGCAATTTTTTTTAAAAATTAATGTATTACACTATGATTACTATGATACAAATCGGCTGGATGTGGCCTCAATGTAAATCTTCTGGAAGTCTGGAATGTAATCATGTATTTTTTCTGGAGGAGCCAAATAGGGTGTATCCCGCTGGACCTTCTTTTTTTATACATCTTAATTTATTCATCGCCAAATTTATAGCACTACCACTACCAGCATAAGTTTTTTTTTTCTTCGTACTTACATATTTTGTTTATTGCTCAAATCCCCCCCAGCGATACGAACGTCTCCACGTCTTCAGCGAAATTTAAGTCATTGATGAGGAATTTTCATTGAAAAACAAAAAAAAATATCAACAGAATCTATTTACGAGTTGAAGTGGTATTTCATTTCCTTTGTAAGTAACCTTGCAAAAAAAATTTCATCCTTTGTGGTGAGTGCATAATGTATTTTTTTCAAATACCGACAAAAAGGAAATGGATTTTTTACACGTTCCAGATCCCTCTCGTTGTACAGTATACATATGCTATAGTTGGGAATGTGCTGATTGTAAAAATTATAAAATAATAAATAACTCTCGGAGGATGAAACCACACGTGCTTTGGCCTGAACAGAAGATGTGTTTTTTTTGTGCATGTTTTTTATTATTGTTAATTATTACTGGGATCCGCATCCATTAATGAATGCTTTATTTATTATGCTTGCTATCCATCCTGGCAAATCATGCCTCTTCCTAGTGATGCGCTTGCAAAATTAATGAACAATCTCCAGAGCTACTATAATACATATAACTTTTATTATTGGTACCGTCTTGATTATTTATCATAACCTACACCATACACAAATTATGCTATTTATGGGATTGTGTATATACTACACCATATACGACTGCTTGAGGCTAAAGGGATCGTTCTGTTAACTGAAAGATATACATTTGGATGTTATTTTTTTCCAGGCACACACTACTACACTGTCCAATTACGTGACGCAGAAAAAAAAAGCTCACAGAAAATATTTCATGCAAGCAGTTTTTTACGAGGTCTCATAGTAATTGGAGTCAATTCAAGGCAATTGAATACCGTGTAGTATTTGTCAAATGGTGAGTGATAAAGTTGAATATGATCATAGTCAGGGCGACTTTAGCATTTGTACATAATATCAAATAGAAAGCTCAGCAGAGTTTAGAATACACTGTCGGAGTCTTGTTACCATCATTTGACGATTACTCTTGATCAATTCCTTTTGCCTTAAATCTGGCTGTAAGTAATCAGATTTGGCTTTTCACCCTGGTTTGTAATGACGTCAGTGATACCATTGTCCTTTGTCTAAAGTTTACAGTTTCCGTACATTGCTGGCAAATCTGATAATCTCCTTTCTGTAAGTGATGGTGTGACAAATCAATTCTGGGTTCTTTCCCCACAATCATAATTGACAGCTTCATTCCATTTATGTACACTTTTAAAATATAACTTAATTCCATTAAAAGGAAGGGTTTAATTAAGAGGAAGGGAATTTACAGGGAATTTACAGGCTTGATTTTGCACCAGCTGCCACCAGAACCACATATCCGGCTTTATTTCATATTTTGCAAAAATGCATGAAAGATTAATAAGGATTAATATTGAAATCTCAACTAAAATGAGGCTGGAAGGAGATGACCATATAGATTTGAGAGTTAACCCAAGATTATATTTTTGACCTTCGTGATATAACAAGTTAAAATGCATATACATGTCAACATAAATATGTATATTATATGTATATTTATGAACATTTCATTAATTCCGCGTCGTTGAAATGGCAAATGTTATACATAAAGACATTCGAAAAAAAAATTTTTTTTTTATTACTTTCCCCCAGAACGGGGAAAGACGCTAAAAATTAATGCTTAATAACAATACAAATACATATTAAGAAATCCATGTGGCCTGTAAATGACTTCGCGTCGCTCTCAGATCGTTTGTGGATTTTGAGAAGGCAGTTGAAACTGGTGGATGTCATAATAATTAATTTGGATAACATTTTTTTTTTTTATCAAAAAGGAAAAAATCAAAGAGAATCATGATAGGGCATGTGCATTTATGTGGCTCGTGTTTTATTGCATTTCAATGCAGTTTTTTTTAGACCGTTCCTTAATTAACTTAGCTCTAGTGTCATATTACTACTTGTAGTAAGTTAAATTTTGGTAACTTGTAATCATTCGTCCTGAGACGAGGGTGTAAATAAGGATGTGTATTTTTTTCCATATCATTATTTTGTAAATACACACATTACAAGCCGACGTGAGCAATTTGAGAACGCCACATCTGCAGTTTCAGTTGATATTTATTTGGTGCTTACACTGTTAAGAGAGCATGATTCAGAGCTATTAAATTCAGGAATATTAAATTGCGTAGTAAATCCCCATGGGAAAAGCAAAATCCGGTGTCCAATTTACCGGCCATAAAACCCCCTTGAATTTTTACCTATAGTAATGACGATATGCAATAAATTATGCAGTTACTAAAGTATAAACAAAAGCTATATAGTGGGAATATGTATATCAGCCAAAAATTGTATTTCAGATTTGCATTTGTTCACTTGTAAAATTCTAGTTTTCAAAATGTGTGAAAATAAAATCCTTATTTTTGAGGGAGACGCCATACAACGTTTAAAGGAACGGTCCCAACCGATGAATCATTCTCGTATCAATATGTATGAAAGTGATTGCGTATATTCATTGGAGAAATATTACCACAAACCTGTGATACTTGTTCAAAATGGTTTTGGAAATTTCGTCGTTTTTTTAAAATAATTTTTAATTTAAACTGCCTCAAAAATCAAGATAGACGAGCTAGAATACTTTTTATGATGATTTCTTTCTACAAAGTAAATCTGGCTGGGGATGACGATACTGATACTGGGAGACTATTGGAGTTGTGAGATACAGTGAGATCTTTGGGACGAAATTTTGAATCACATTGGGTATAGTAGAAGCCTTTACACCACACAAACTACACCATGCGAAAGGAATGACGTTGGCAGATCTCAAATAATTGTTGGATTTGGTGCTTTAAAACATAGTGGAATATATATAGTCAACAATTAATCAAAATGTCAACAATTAATTTTTTTCGGTGTATTAGAAACTATAGTTCAAGTGCTCGACAGAGTTTAGCAGTTAGACAACGAATGATTGATAAAAGAGAACAAGCTCTCTTAGGTGGAGGTCTTAAGCGAATTGATGCTCAACATCAAAAGGTAAACTATAGATGTTTTTTTCATCAATTTAAAATAATTAATGACATGAATGGTTTATACTTTATACTGTTTAATGTTGACCTTTGTTGATTAGGGGAAACTCACAGCACGGGAACGAGCGGTAGCTCTCTGTGACCCGGGATCTTTTGTCGAGTATGACATGTTCATGGAACATACTTGCGCAGATTTTGGAATGGATAAAGAAAAGGTGAAATAATTATGGACTGTGCAATACTGTGGATTTCTTGATGGATGAGTGACAACATAAGGTCTACAATGTTATTTGTAAAAAAAAATGTAAAAATTATATGGTTTTTGCAGTACCCAGGAGATTCAGTAGTGACCGGGCAAGGAGAAATTAATGGGAAACCCGTTTACTTGTTCAGTCAAGATTTCACCGTTTTTGGTGGCAGTTTATCTAGTGTTCACGCGAAAAAAATTTGTAAGGCATGTATGATATTGGATTTTTGCAGGAAACTTTTTTCCCATTTCTTCATCTTTCACACTTATATTTTGCAATAATTTTGTTATCATGTACTATCTTATTATTTTTTAGATAATGGATCAAGCTTTAATGGTTGGTGCTCCGGTGATTGGATTGAATGATTCCGGTGGTGCTAGAATCCAAGAAGGAGTAGAGTCGCTTGCTGGCTATGCTGACATTTTCCAACGAAACGTCATTGCTTCAGGAGTGATTCCGCAGGTAATGATTGAATCCTATGGCATTTTGTAAATAGGATTAGTTAGTAATCATTCAACAATTATTTTTTAACATTTTATTTAACACTTCCACCCAGATTTCCTTAATCATGGGTCCTTGTGCCGGCGGTGCTGTGTACTCGCCCGCTCTCACGGATTTCACCTTTATGGTTAAAAATACTTCGTACCTGTTTATTACTGGACCGGATGTGGTCAAGTCTGTGACTAATGAAGATGTCACCCAAGAAGAATTAGGGGGTGCTAAGACCCATACTACCGTGTCTGGAGTTGCTCATAGAGCATTTGAAAATGACATTGATGCTTTATTGTGTTTGAGAAATTTCATGTCCTTTCTTCCGGGCTCAAATCGTGAGCAAGCTCCGGTGATTACATCATCGGATCCTGCGGATAGAGAGGTACCGGTGCTGGATGGCATTGTACCATTGGAATCAACTGCTGCCTACGACATGGCCGATGTCATTTTGGGCGTTGTGGATAATCGTGAATTTTTCGAGATTATGCCTACTTACGCAAAGAATATTCTTGTAGGCTTTGGTCGATTAAATGGCCAAACCGTCGGAATCGTTGGAAATCAGCCGAAAGTGGCTGCTGGTGAGTATGAAGTGTAAATTATACATAACATATGCCGATACTATAATATAATATCATTAGCATAGTATAACCTAACGTACTTAACACAATCCAGCGATTTTTATCGTTCATTTTTAGTCCAATCTATCTCGTTTTGTAATACTCATATTTTTTGTGTGTGCAGGTTGTTTGGATATAAATGCATCCGTGAAAGGAGCTCGTTTTGTTCGATTTTGCGATGCTTTCAACATTCCCCTCATTACATTTGTTGACGTCCCAGGATTTTTGCCGGGTACTTCTCAGGAATTTGGGGGTATTATTCGGCATGGTGCAAAGTTGCTGTATGCCTTTGCTGAAGCTACTGTACCTAAAATCACCGTCATTACCCGCAAGGTATCTAAATTATGCACTTACGTATGTATAATTTAAACATGTGTGTACCATAACATCTGAAATTTGAAACTATTTATCGAAATGGGGAATTTTCATGTCCAGGCCTACGGCGGTGCTTATGACGTCATGTCGTCAAAACACCTCCGCGGAGACTTCAATTACGCCTGGCCGACGGCTGAAATCGCAGTAATGGGTGCTAAGGGTGCAGTTTCCATTCTTTACAGAGGTCAGCCTGATGTGCAAAAATATGAAGAAGAATACGTAGATAAATTTGGAAACCCCTTCCCTGCCGCCGTTAGAGGATTTGTGGACGACATTATCGAGCCAAGAACAACTCGTACTCGTCTGTGCAAGGACCTTCAAACATTAAGTTCAAAGCAGCTAAAAAATCCGTGGAAAAAACATGGCAACATACCATTGTAAATGACTGTGGAATAATAAGCAGTAATAACCATTAATGACAAGCGTAAAAATAAATGTGTTATTTTACCACAAACATTATTCATGCAAAGAGATAAGATCAATGGTAAGAGACGAGAGATAATAAAAGAATCATTCCGATTTTAGGTTGCATGCTAGTAAGCGTTGTCTGCATTGCGGTTTCTATTTCAATATTTTAACTCCAGAGATAGGTTAATTACTAATTTCTTGCGTAATGACTAAAATATTTAATTACTCAAAAATATTTCCCAACTAATAAATTATTCGCGTACTGTGAAAATATTTTAAAGTAGCAATTAAATTATTTAATTTTATGTATTTTTATTTTTGCAGTTATTAATTACTTTTTTTAATTGCTGCTGAAAATTACCCAATATTTAATTACGATTAGTAATTAATTTTCAAGCGTACTCACAAGTAAGAAATATTTTAATTACTTATCTTGAATCTCAGTAATAATTTGTAGCGCATTATTTGTTACTAAAATGAAATATAGGTCCATCATCCATGCTACTTATTAACACAAATTGGAACTGGCAATTGCAACAATAAAGTAGCACTGCGTATGTATGTACCTTTAATCAACTATACTGTGCAAGCTTAGCCAAATTGAATTTTCTGCTTCTAACATGAAGAGCACACACTTTGGTGATTAGTGTTTGCAATTACAAGCATAAAATGGAGTTTTTCACTTATCGTATGCCTTTTTATCTATAATCTGTAAACATTGCTTCCTGCTTGTATTATTTACTCCGTTAATATTCAAAATTCAAACTATCGTTCATTGTGGAGCATTGTGCACTATTTTATTCGCGTGTCACGGTGTGATGGGAAACACTCAAAAGGACTCGACCACAATTACTAATTATACAAGTAATTATTACTAAAGTAATTAATTAGAACCTGTCTCTGATTCTAATTTCAACACTTTTGGGGCTTGTCCGGGTATCCAAGTTAGATTTTTAAGAACCGTGACTAAAGTTTGCAGGCTGGATTTCTCGTGATCTTAAAAATACAGGAAGTGATGGTGTAAAATTTTCTATCATGTTTTCAACTCTGAGAAATAATGCCATTAGTAATGGGAATGAAGTGATTAGAGGAATGCTTACAATTAGTTAGAAGGTGGATATTTACCGTATGTACGTGTGTACATAAGAGTGTGCATATAGTACATTACATGGTTCCAGAACAAAAATGGTCATAGCTAATCATTGATGTTTAAATTAACCTATGCCGTTTAAGGGTTCATGCTAAACAAGTACTTAAAATAGGCCATACGGTGTCTGTAACAAGAAACATCTACAGATAAACAAATCAAAGATATCGTTTTGAGTAGGATTACACTGTGAAACCTTCTTTAGCACGAGAAACCTTTTTTTAGTTTTTGATTTGTTTTTTTTTTAGATTTAGCAGCATTTATTTTAACCATTTGATAATGGTATCCTTATTTCCACGAAATATTACTCCGCTTCGAATTTTTTGGTAGGCTGATGATTTATTGATTCCTCGAATTACCTGCTTAAAGTTTGCCTTTATATAGATAAGTATTTGATAAACGCTCTTATCTTACAGTTTCATCTATTTTCAGAATTTTTTCCTCAATATTATTCCTCATTATTACATTTGACGTCACTTTCCCTGAAAATAAAATGCCCTTTATGTACTTCGCAGAGAAATAGTTAAGTAAGTATGTACACATATACATGGTTATGGTACATTATATGTACATAAGTATTAACCAATAATAGAGAATGTGAAGTAGACGTTAAAGTGAAAATTAAATTTCGATGGAATCGTTGGAACACAGGAAATTGGCTAATAATGTCATGTATGTATTTTCTCCAGCCAGAAGGAGAAAAAATAATGATGTCTTTATAATATTCCCACGCTGGTTTTGAAAAAAAAATAGTCTTCACGATCGCTGAAAATGGGCAGCTGCACTTGAATTGCGCAATTGATTATTTTAAACGTAATTTAACACATCCTCAAGTAACTTGCATCCAGTATTTCGACAACAATGTTTACGAAACTTAATGCCTGGAAATAGTTTCAGCATTCAGCACAAACGTTTAGCAAACATCCAGATTCAGCAGAGGGCAGCAGAAATTTATAAGTGGAAAGTTAATGAAGGCTGAATGCTTTTACATGCTGCCGTACATCCCGACATATTTATGTACTTCAACTCATATATCTTCGCTTCACGGGAAAAACGAACAGTCGGAATGTCAAAAGCCAAGACATCACCCGTTCCGAGTTACTGTTGTTAAACTTTCTGGGTCAAGTCAAAAATTGAGGGAGCCAAGGGAGTTTAAATTTACCCGCTGTATCTATTCGTGAAAAAATGTTAATTAAGCCCTAAGACAAAACTGTCCAAAAATGTTACTACGGTGAAATATCACTGAAAATCACTCTGTTTCAATGCGAGTACAAAAGAATTTCCGGTGCTATAGTTCTACTAGTATACACTTCTGTTTTAATAAGAGCAGATGTGAATTCGCCTTACTTTCAAAAACTTTAACTGCTGTCACATTCGGGAAAACTTTGCCGCAGACATTATTTCCAATATTTTTTGACATTTACAAAATGAGCATGTCGGGGATGCAAAGAGTAATTTTGTTTAGTCTGTAACATGCCAATGTGTACATAAGCCTAATCATTGTTAGATTACTTAGCATTTCTGCTAAGTATCCCCATTACGTTAATATTTAGAGACGCTACTTGGTCTCGGAGTTGGCGAATGAACAAGAAGACCAATTTAATAGTATTCTTATGAATTATAATAAATAAACAAGATTACTGGAAAGATGTTTTGGCGAGTTAAACCTTGTATAACTCCCGCAACTTGTAACGTAGAAAATTGAGTATTACTGGCTATAGCAATTCGGAGAGAGTGATGCCATAATTTCTTTATGAATTACTATTGCACGTCGTCCTATCGACCAAGGAAGGAAAGAAATACGGATTAAAGCTCGCTGCATTTTAATAGGCTCAAGTGCAATACTATGTGTGTATGTCAAACCAACAGTGAATCTCCTAGATTGCAGCAAACCCCGATTTCAAAATAATAATTGCTTGTCATGTAAAATGCTCAAAAGTTAAAATTGAATACAAAACTGTGTTAAAAACTCCAGAGAGATACAAAAATATTCGAGCACAAATACTGATCTTTATTCGCAATATCACAGACTTTGCAGTTTTAACCACCAAACATTATCGCCAAATAAACACAATCAAACCGTTTCTGCGGGCATGCTAAAAGGTATATCCCACGAAGCAGTGGCAAATATTTGACCGAGAAACTTCAATCCCTTGACGGATAGATCCTTGACACCGGAAACTGTGACCTCCGAGTTTCAAAGATGACTGGTTGTTAAGATCGGTCAACCGAATAGAAGAATGCACCTTATGGAAGACAAATATTTCTAATGTGCAAAACTTTTATTCAGCCAACCGATTTTGAACCTATTTCACTTCTGATGACGGGCAGCTATAAGAGTGGGCAGAAGAAGCTGCGGGATTTGTTTTTCCACGAACATTTTTAATTGTACACAGTGTATGATGGAGGACTATAAAAGATTACTTACCAACATGAAGAGAGGAAAAAAATGAAACCACCGTTCCAAATGAATGTCCTTTGGCGAGAACAAACAAGTATTATTCAATTGTAACGTTTCCAAGTCACATTACGTATCACAATGATTAATACATCAATCCATTGCCCTACATGCTATATTGTTTCGTCACAAGAAACAATATAGCATGAACTCATTTTCTTTTCTTCAACCATTGTGATGGTCCTATTCGTGGCAATAAATGAAGTCTTTTTAGTTTAATAAACAATTTCACAGCCGTTTTCAGTCGAGGACGAAAGAGTATGGGGGACTTGTTATAAGAGCAAATTGCTGACATAGTCAATGTCTGATTCGGAATATATGTAGTCAAAGCTACACAGTAATAAAACCTAATGACAAAAATTGAATTGCAACGAGTTGATGACTTTTACTCCAAGTATTTCCTCAGTCAGGCAAAACTTCCTCCTTAGCTTCGCATTTGCATGTAAAAAAAAAACTTTCCCACGGGGAAAGAATAAATAAAAAAATAAACAATAGTTTAAAATAAATATATTTTCCAATCAATTACAAAATTGTAGCCTTCCATGTAGAATGAATTTATTCTGTGCGAGAATTTTCAGTGAGTTATTTGTATTACTGGAATGATTCGATTATATAATATTGGGCACATATTGGTCGTGGTAATTGCCCTGATAATTTACCTTAGGGTTAAGGAATCTAAATGTGTCATATTTTTTATCCTATTATTACCTACAATGAATTTGGCTTCAAATAACTAGAGATTTAGCCGTATTTCAATTGTTCGTGGTGGAGCATTCCCTGGAATACTGCTGGCAGTTGAGGGTAATACTTGATTTTTTTAATTAAAAAAAAATTGTACGACCCTCTTTAGCCGTATTTATGTTCTTATTATATTACTTTTTATTCTGTATCATTTTTATTAAATAGCCATTATCCAATCATTAAATATGTACGTATATTAATTATTTTATATTAGTGTGTTAATTTTCAAGTACTTTGAAATGGTTTTATTGATGAGATGGAGAAGTAAGAAACATTAAGAAGTAGTTCTGTATTGATTGTCCAAACGTAAACGATGAAGGAGACGCCGGCACGTTTTAGTTATAACATTTACATTTACTCCTTGTAGATGGCCTCACGTGCATGTTGGAAATATATTTGACTTGTAGAAATGTTATTATTACATAAAAGCCTTCTAAAATTTTCCCACAGAAATTTTTAAAAAAAGTTAAAACAATCAGACTTTTTATCGTAATTTTTGTAGTAATATATTTAAGGGTAATAGGTATACCCATAGACCTGTATACATTTTCTTGTTATTCAGAGCACTCTTCCCGGCGGATGCTATTGGCAAAGGGTACCATATCTCATAGCTCTGTCTTATGAGCATTACCGTAATCACTCGAAAGATGGCCCGGGCCATCTTGA
The DNA here is from genome assembly GCA_034698585.1 of Disparrhopalites patrizii. Lineage (NCBI taxonomy): Eukaryota > Metazoa > Arthropoda > Collembola > Symphypleona > Sminthuridae > Disparrhopalites > Disparrhopalites patrizii. Next base: position 113,003 of record JAQGBT010000047.1, read on the forward strand.
GAAATTTCAAAGCGAGTCCCCGGCCATCTTTAGAACC